>OU426988.1:47226321-47373644 GCA_911387755.1 Chrysotoxum bicinctum | reverse complement strand
GTCTTCGCTATCATCGTAATGTCAACTTTGATCAAAATCTCGAGTTCGATTTTTTTTTCAAATGCAGAACTTGCGCTATAGAACCTACTTATATCGCAAGTAAAAAGAACATTGACTCAGCAATAACCGACATATTAGATGGAAAATTTTCCATAAGAACGTCAGCTGATCGACACAATATTAAACCAGCAACCTTACAAGACAACATCGAATAGAAAAAATATTTGGAAAATGCAATGAAAGTCCAGAAATTTTCTTCGAAGTATTGCTTTAATCAAGCCTTTAATGTAGCATGTAGGTCAAGAAAACAGCTTAATGAATTCATCATAAAATGCAGCAAAATGCATTCGAACTTTTTCAAATCTTGAGATCTGAATGAAGGTGTAATTCGATTGGTTGGTCTTAAAACATCAAACAAACATCTAAAGTCGAGGCTTCAAAATCATCGATCGATGAGGGCCAAGTTTTGGATATATCGATGGGGTTGGGTACGATATTCCGCTTTTTATAATACAGTTTTTTAAAATCCCGTTTTTATAATCCCGTTTCTTATTATCCTGTTTCTTATAATCCCGCTTTTTATAATCCTGCTTTTTAAAATCCCGTCTCTAAAAATCCCCTTTCTTACATTACATTACATATTCCACTACTCCGTAGATAAATCTACGAAGTAGAGACACTGAAAGCACTGGTAACTCAGACCATCGGCTTATAAAATACAACAGAGAGAGACAGACAGAAAGAAAGAACAACAAAAAACACATGTCAACAGCTCACGGTTGGTATTTGAACGGTCCCCCATCCAAGTACTAACCGTGCGCAACGATGCTTGATTTTGCTGATCGATGGGAAGCGATGCTTTCATCAGAGCCAAGGCCGTTGACGTATCCCCTTTCTTATTACGATGTGTAAGCAGTGAGGTATGTAACCCTGCAAACCCGCTGCCTTGGTACACTTTAGGATTTGGCGGGATTTTAAAAAGTTGTATTATAATAGATCGGAATTTTGAATAAGCTGGATTTTAGAAGACGGGATTTTAAAAAATCAGTATTTTAGCAGACGGGATCTTGAAACTTTTTTTTCGGGATTTTCGAAAAGCGGGATTTGAAAAAGCGGGATTCCGATACGCTCCCGTGTCGATGCCATCGGACGTCATCTTTTTTGTTTATAATTCACGCGCGCTCAAGGGTATATTAAGAGACCCTAATAATGTTAAGCATAGAATGAGCAATGGGGAAATTAGGTTGGGGGATAAAGGAGGCGCCGATAAACATTGGTTTTGAATGTTTGCAAATGGAAATGGCAAGGGAAAATCATGCCGGATAAATTATTCCATTATCGTGTTATGTGATTAAAAAACGAATTTCTGTATTTGACAGTCGACCAAAATTAGGCTCCAGTGTGAACATATGAACATTCTTAGCGAAGCGGGTATCACGGGTGAACTGATAAAGGGGAAGAAAGCAACCGGCTGCTTCGAGTGAGCATTTCTTGTAAATGAAGCGACAAGGAAATACATGAAAAATTCTGACAGTGTTCAAGAGATGGGAATGAATTTATAATATGTCAGTCTTAACACTTTGTTCTGAATTCCATCTAATAAGTGGAGGGAAATTTGTGCTCAAGTTTTGGACGTCAAAACGCCTTATAAATGGTAGCCAGATGAGAGGGGGTGAAAAATTTCTTACATCGATATAGAAATCCTCATTCCTCAGCATTTAGCATCATTTTTGGCTGTGTTGAGAATATGGTCATTCCAAGGAATATAGCCGTTGACACACAAAGCTAGTACTAAGAACCTTTCGGTTCCTTCGAGGCAAGTGCCATTCAAGGACAATTGTATTAGGGGTACATTTTGCTTTGACGACAGTAGACATGATTTCTTATACCCCATTTAAAAATGAATAACGATAGGAGTTTAATGAGGGTAGAGTCGTCGGCAAAACTATGAAGTGGATTAGAAGTTTCAGACAAGAGATAATTATAAAAATGAGGTAGAAAGTCGGAGACAGAACGGATCCCTGGATAACACCTGCATTTATTTTGTAAAGATTGGTCGATAGAAGGAGGGGGAGGAAGGGTCGCCTTTTTTAGGAACAGGCTGGACAAATGCTGTTTTTTTATCTTCTAGGGAAGATTTCAGAATAGTAGGAGCGATAAAAAACTTACGCGATGGTTTTGCCGATGAAGAACAAGTTTTCAGAAGAATGGAGAGTAAACCATCAGGACCAGTGGAAACAAGAAACAAGTCGAGAATGTGAATGTTTGTCCAGCAACATCTGGTATTTGAGTGGGCTCATCTACATGCTGAGTAAGGTATTACATCTCAGCAAAGATCTCAACATATCTTCTTCCGCGTGTTTTTTGTCCTGAATAGTGGAGCCAACTTTAATTGCTTACATTGAAGTTGCCCGCAATAACGACTTCAGTGTGAGGGTACAAGGAAACAATTCGGGAAATGGAAGCATCGAACTCATTACGAGTGGATTTGCTGGCAAGATTTACACTCCTAAAAATGAAAGAATAACGGATAATGTGCTTGCTTAGACAGTAAATTTCATGCACATGAAGTTGAAGTTTGTATTAGAACAATTTCCGTATTAAAGAAGGCCCTGGCAAGCAACATGATATCTCACATAAATTATAAGCCCAGCCCGTTATAGCAAAAGAGTAATGACATTAAGTTATAGCCAGGCAAGCGAAATTCTGAAAGATCAGTATCCACATCAAAATGTGTTTCACCTATTGCCAACAAAGCAGCTGGTCTGTACTTAACAGAATGGGCGTACACGTCAAAGAAATTCCTTCTCAGCCCACGGAAAATTGTAAACACAACACAAAAATAACTTACTATTTCAAAAATTACAAACTCTCAAAAACACAACACTGACGTTCTAAGTTCAACTTGTAACGAAGTGTTACAACACTTACATACCCTAAATCACATTACTGAGCGAAACGCTATGACACCAACTACCTCTAATCATATTACCGAACGAAATGCTGCGACACCTACATACACCCTTATTAAATAATCATATTGCACATTCAGTGTGCACCTGCAGTCATGTAATCACTACTTACTTGAGATTCCATTTAATTTTGTTACTTATCTTTTCAGCAAGTACATACGCTATTAATAAAAATTCTCTTTTCTTTCCTATCAGGAAATTTTTCGTCCAACTAGATAACGACAAGTCAAACATGAAGACCATCAGAGCTGGAGTCGCCCAAGGCTCAAAACTAGGCCCCTTCCTCTACAACTTGATGACTTCCGATCAACCTTCTCTAATTGGGTGCTTCTGTATGCTGATGACGCTTCTGTATGCTGATGACTCGTTCACCTACACCACATAAATGTCATCACTAATCGCTATCCGAAAAGTGGAAACTCACATCAACAGACTCTTCCAATACTACCAATGAAAAGAAGATTACACAAACAATTTTAATGTGACTCAGTGATTCTCTTTCTTATTTCAGTGGCAATTTCTTAAGTTAAGGTGCCGTGCAAACAGCAGCAGGCACCAGTGTTTCTGAAAAAGCTCTCCCATAAAGCCTGTACTGCAAATATAAATTGAACAGAGTATAATGCGAAACATTATCGACCACCCGAATCAACTTATGAGAAGGATGACCACAGAACAGTGATATCCCGAACCGAGGTACCTCAGTGTGATGGAAACTCTGGATGACAACGTAATGCATGGACAACGAGGAAGTAGTCTTGTTCTACGCTGACATTGGGTCAGCTTACCACATATCCACAATCCACAAAAATCACCACTGACAATCGAAATGAACAACCTGAAGACAATACAGTCAACCGACCTTTAAAATTTTTACTTGCGACTTATAGGTACTAAGTATAAGGCAAGTTATGCATTCGTAAAAAAATCGAACTCGAGATTTTGATTAAAGTTGACATTACGATGATAGCGAAGACCAAAAAAGTGGGTCCCGCAATTCTGTCTGTCTGTCTGTCGATTGCAGCTAAACGGTTCGGCCGATTTTCTTCAAACTTGGAAGATATGGGTTTTAATTTTTTCCCCCCGGATGTTTTTTGATTTGATTTTTTTAAGACCAAAAATAACGGTACCTGCCATACATATTTTTTTTGAAATTTTATAAAATTTTTTTTTTCTCAAAAACTGTTTAACAGATTTAAAAAATAAAAATACAGAAAAATTTCATTTAGTTAAAGCTAGGTAGTAGTTAAAAAAAAACTTGCAAAAAATGGTTATTGAGAGTACCCCCCATGGAACCATTTTTTTCGTTTTTGATTTTCTCAAAAACGGTACGACCGATTTTAGATAATTTTTTTTTTGCTAAAGCTCTCCAAAAATTTAAATAGAATTGCCTATTCATTTTTTTTTTTGGATTTTTAAAAAAAACTTCAAAATTTTTTTTCTCAAAAATTCAATATTTCGAAAACCCTATGCTAGATTTTTTTTAAACTTGATAAATAAAAGTTTTTTAATATAATCTACAAGATGTGAGAAAAAAAAATTTATTTTACCTAAAAATAAAGGTACCCACCATACAAATGTAAAAAAAAATTAAAAAATGGTTTTCAAAAATCGTATTTTTCTCGAAAACGTCGCCTAAAATTTTGATACATTTTTTTTTCTTACAATAAATTTTTATGATCTTTAATTTAATAAAAAAAATTTTTAAATTAAGATATTAAGGCTTGTATACCTAAATACCTACCATAGAACCATTTTTTTCGAATTTTGAATTTCTCATTAATGACATGACGTATTTTAATGAAATTTTTTACAGAGATGCTTCCAAAAAGTTTAAAAAACATTGCATTTCAAAACTTAAAGAAAAATGTTTTTTTGAATTTTGAAAAAAAAAATCTATTTTTTTTTTGGAAAATTCAATATTTCAAAAACGGATTAATATTTTTTTTTGTAAATTAATTTTTTATTCGAACAATAATAAAACTTTAAATTGGCGTACCAAAATTTTTTCTTAAAAATGTTTAAAAAAAATTTATATGAAATCTTATTTTTTTTTAAGAAACCACTACAACGACTTATAATTTTTGTTCTTATATAAATTCATATTTGCATAACATTCTGTTTCCATCTCTTACTACTAAAAGAGTTTAAGAAATAAAATTTATCCTTATGAATAGTTTTCTCTAGTAACATTCGTTTTTAAAATTTATTTATTTATTTATTAATCATTATTCTCTTTTACAAAATTTTACAAAAATTAAATAATTTTACGAACAAAAATACAATAATTACAATGGACAGAGAACAGTTAGAGACTTTTTATATTCTGCTTATAAAAAAAGCGATAATAGTGTTAAATGCCACTTCATGCAAAAATTACAATAAATGGAAAATAAAGTCAATGTTGGGTGACTGTATTTAATTTTTTTTTATCTTCAAAATTAACATGATAGAAAAGTGAAGGAGATATACCTAGACAATTTTAAATTATAGATTTTTTTTTATTTTTTTTTATTTTTTATGCAATGTAAGTGAGCAAAACTTCAATCTCATCGTGGTCAAAGTCAAGAAGCCATAATTTTACTTTTTTTTCAAAAATGTTTTGGGATCTTAATGTCCTTATCTCAAAAGGCAGACGATTAAAGAGCTTACAAGATACAACTGGGTATGAGTTTCTGTAGTGAGTAGTACGAACAACTGGAAAGTCAACAACATGACGAGTGGAGCTGCGTAGATTACGATTATCAAATATTGGGCTTTGAAAATATCCACCTCTCATAAAAAAATGTTTGACACTCTAAAATAAAATAAATGTTTAACTGGTAGTATTTTCATAGATCTAAATAATACCATCGTGTGAGCAAGGCGATGCGCGTTACTGATTCTTCTAATAGCACACTTTTGAAGGATGGAAAGTGGTTTCGAGTTGGTGGAGTATGCACTCCCCCAACAACTTATTCCGTACTGCAATTTAGAGTGGAAAATTCCATAATACACTGTTGTAAGTGTTTGGTTAGAACACATTTTTCTTAATCGAAAAAAAAAACAACGAGTGAATTTCTTAGGTAAGTTTTCAATTCCGAAACATGTTGTGTCCAACTCATATTTTGGTCAAGAGTTATACCAAGGTATTTAAAGCTTTTAACAACTTCAATTCTAAAACATTTCGAATCGCATATTATTTTTTCATTATATGTTGCACCAGACTCTGAGGCGCAGTTACAGTTAATTATGTTAAATTTTTGGCAATCACAAGAATGAAAATAAATATCAGAATATGGTATCTGAGTCGATCCCAGACAGAAAAACATTAATTTGGTTTTGTTGCTTACAGTTAACTTGTGAGTAGCAAACCATAATCTTAGTAGATAAACGTCATGGTTTAGTTCGGTTATAAGATTTAGAGGACTCGTTGACCCATAAGCGATGCCAACATCATCTGCAAAGACCGTCATATTGCCTGCGAGAGGGAGAGAAAACAACGAATTAATGAAGACAAGAAAAAGAATGGGACCTAACACAGACCCTTGGGGTACACCACACCTTAGGAACTTGAGGTTACTTAAACAATTTCTTACTTTAACTCTTTGTTTTCGGTCCTTTAGATATGATGCAAACCAGTTGTGAATAAAGCCACGAAACCCTGCATCATAAAGCTTACTCAAGAGAATATCATGAGAAACCGTGTCAAAAGCTTTTGAAATATCAACAAATAGACCAGCGCAGAACTTACTTTGATCCAAAGATTTGTCAATAAAGGAGCAAAAACTTATAAGAGCATCCTCAGTCGAACACGCTTCTCTAAATCCGAATTGTAATGGGCTAAAGAAGTTTATTCTTGTTAGATGTGTGCACATTCGTTTTTTAATTGATTTTTCAAATACCTTGGAAATCGATGCAAGTAAAGAAATAGGCCTATAATTATTTTTATCTTTTCGGTTTCCTTTTTAAAAAAGAGTTAATACGTCTGCAGATTTTAAATTATAAGGGAACACGCAACTAAATATACTGAAATTAAATAAATATGCAAGGATATCAACCAAGTTAGGCGCAATTTTCTTGAGGGTAACATTAGAGATTCCATCGTTTCCCTGAAATTTTGAGTTATTTATTGAGTATATCGTTTTTAAGACCTCTAATCCCGTAATTTCTTCAAAAAAGAAGTAATTTGCCGAAGGCGTACTTTCAACCATTTGAGACCTTACACAACTGTTGCAAACCAAACTACCATTTTTTTCTGCAGGCGCATTTCCAACCGAGGCAAAAAATTCATTAAATAAATTGGCTACTACTACAGGCTCTTCAATTTCAGTATCTTGATCGATCAAAACAACTGATTTTAACAGATGAGAACGATTTCTAGTGGCAACACTATTGATGAGGTTCCTTTTTTGGGTTACCTCGCGCATCCTGAAATTTAAATGAAAAGTAGTTATCACGGCAAGAAGAAATTTCTTTTTTAATACCCTTGCTCATTTTTTAAACCGATTTTACTTGCGATATAAGTAGGTACTATAGGGCAAGTTCTGCATTTAGAAAAAAAATCGAACTCGAGATTTTGATCAAAGTTGAAATTACGATGATAGCGAAGACGAAAAAAGTGGGTCCGGCAATTCCGTCTGTCTGTCTGTATGTCTGTATGTCTGTACCTCGAACTACAGCCTAAGCCACTGGACCTATTTCTTTCAATCTCTGTAGTTAAGGGTCTTTGGTGATTCCCTAGAGGAAAAATTGAAATTTTTTTTAGCTCCAAAACTAAGGGTACCCCCCATACACCCGTAATGCAAAATCTTATTTATTTCGAAAACGGCTCTAACGATTTTGATAAAAAAAATTAAGTGTGATATTATAGACATGGACTACATTTTGGTCAAAAAAATTTTTGGGGCAAAATGTTATTAACGGTACCTGTCATAGAACGGTTTTTTTTTTATTTTTAACTTTCTCATTAACGGCTCTAAGGATTTTAACCAAAAATTTTCAGCAGGATTCTCCTTAAGTTTAAAATAATATTGCTTATAAAAATATTCGAAAAAATATTTGTTGGGTTTTTTGAAAAAAAAAAGTAAATTTTTTTTGAAAAATCAATATCTTCAAAACCTATGAACAATTATTTTTTGAAATTATTTCCTAAAATCAATATTATTAAATACTTAAAATTCGCATCCCATATTTTTTTCTTAAAAAATTTGAAAAAAAATTTTTATATAAAAAATGTATTTAATAATAAAACGAAAAGTTTGTTTGCATAAATTCATACTTTTCTAGAAATCAGACGGCAATTTTATGCATTTGAACATTATTATCTCATTAAATCAATTTTGTATATTTATAAAATGTATCTTAAATTCCAAAGTACTTTTACATAAGAGCAAGTTCGTGCGATTCAGTCGTGCATTTTATTTTAAGTTGGAGTTAAGTGGATGCGTATAACATAATTTTCGGATTTTATTTTTGTATTTAACTTTTTTTAAAATGCGAGAGTTTATCCACGGTTTTAATTTCACTTGAGATTTTTCTTTTATAGCAGAGAAACTAGAAATTCTCATATATTCTTGGAGACTTCCTAGTCTATTACATAGGAGCAAGTTCTTGCGACCCAGTCGTGCATTTTATTTTTTTCGTCATGTAAATTTTATATAAAAATAATTAAACTTAAGTCACTGTATATAATTAGGGCCCCTATGAGCCAACAAATGTAAATTTTCTCACAAAGTATCTTATTAGTTTTAAGCCAAATTGTAAATAGTATATTCAATAAGATCGGGCCCGCAAACAAAAACCTTTTGTAAAGCGTTTCGGTGACAGAGAGGCATTACTTTAATTAATTGTGAAGCTGATCTAAATATTTGTTATAAAATAGTTACCCTAGCTAAGGTAGGGCAAGCCGTATTATTTGGTATTTATAGCCAAACCACAATCTCGCGTTTGGTCGGTCGGGCGTTGACATTTTGAATAAAAACAATAGACTCTTATGAGGCAATCTGAAATGTTACCTCCGGCGTTGCGACCGCTTTATATCGTAATATCGTAAACGTCAGACCAACGCCAGGCCAAAGCAAAAGTAGATCTATTTTCTATTCGGTCGGGCGTTTGACAGTTCACTGTCGGCATTTGTTTTCAAAAGTTGAAAATTGAAGTGAAATAAGAAGTAAGTAATTGAAGTTCTTTTTTATAAATAATTAAATCAAAAAAAAGTGTGGTTCTGTTTTTATTTAAATAATTATATTGTTTCAGAAATCTTTAACCCGGCTGTATGAACCCTATTTACTTTGAACCACCAAACTATCAACAAATGGCGGCGCCGGCATGGATAGCGGCACGGTGCAACATCATGAAAGCATTGGAAGCACATCTTGCGATTCTTTTGAACAGTTTGTAGGTAATGTATATCGAAAAAGATAATACACAATCATAATTATCTTACAGACACTTGATTTCACTCCACATTTGAATTCCCTTCCATCAATTACCTACAATCCCATACATACATACATACATACATATTTATACAGTACCTTAATTTTCTTTTTGTATAATTTATTACAGCAAAGCTGGCCAAGTTCTTTGTTTTCAATTAAAAACTAACCTACCTACCTGCTTATCTTGACCAGCGCACCAAGGAAGGTATATATTTCTTTTGTTTTTCAAACATATTCCATTTATATAATAATTTGTTTTCAGTACCTATGTACGGTGCATATAAACATAAATGCAGTCTTCATTCTGTCTGCAATAAAGATGTGCTTCCAAGAGCAAAAAGTTTTTCTTTGTTGACAAAGCCCTGTTTTTTAGTGCATTTTTAGCTTTGCTTCAGAAAAAGTAGCATTTTAAATACAACAACAATTTGGTATAGCTCCGTATTATTGTTGTATTTAACATGCTACTTTTTCTTAAGCGAAGATAAAAATGCACTAAAAAACAGGACTAATGTTGTTGGAAAAACGCCACCACGTCGCCGCTCGCCGCCGGGCCATGGTAGTTGGTAGTTCAATGACGAATGGCCTTCACACAAACGGGTTCGAGATTTCTGAGACGAAGTTCGTTCGGAATTATAGCTCTTAAGCAGGTACGTTCAATTTGTAAATAGTATGTTATGTTGAAGCTGAACAATAAAACCCATTAAATTGAATACATCAATCAAAGATACGCGATTTAATAAGTTACTTTTACTAACTAAATTTTTTCCACATTAGTTTTTGTACGTTGTTTTTTAGCATTACCAGTATCACTTCTTTATTTTCACATTAGCTTTCCGTTATTTTTAATTAAGTATTTTACTCCGTGAGTATGATGCGATTAAATTATGCAAAATATTTTTTTAACTTATATAAAAAAATAGTTTAAATTTGGTTCTACCTCCACTCAAACTTTTAATTACCATTTTTTAAAATAAACTTATACCCGCATGGAAGAACTATCTCGTTTTAAACCAGACTCAAGCTAGATTCACATCAAAACTAACAAGGATAACTTTGTTATAATTAGTTATTGAACCTTGTCATCTGAGAAAACTTTTACCTCAATGGGCTTGATACCAGTTTTATTTTATTAGTTAAGATTGTGTGCACATGATTTCTCTTTGTTTTGATATGAATGGGCACAATTTTATTTTATTTGAAAAAAAAAAAAAAACACGGAAACACGGTTTCGCCTGCATTTTAAATTGGAAACTTCAGCTCACTATCTCAATACGAAACCACAACGATATTAAGATTTTGTTAAGTTTAGAAAGCAAGTTCAAACATTTAAAAAAAAACCCCAAAGCTTAGATAAATAATATAAATACAAAACATTGATACCCCCAGCTCATCTATCTCTCGCATGTGTTTGATGCATACATTTTTTTTTAGAATTGGAGTATGAGGTTTGTTAAAATTATTATTCCCCATGCTAAGTATGAAAGTAAATTTTCAAAAATTTGACAGTCGCACGCGAAGTTACATCACACTTCCATTTTGAAATTATGATGATATTTGGTGAGAAAGTATGGAGGTAAAAAATTGTATAGTACAGTACCTTAATATGAATCTGAATGAATTGAAATGAAGAAAAAATTATACAAAATTCTAAATTAATTTTTTTTCTTCGCAAACCAAAGAATAAGAGTTCTAAATTTTGATACATAAATTCTGTTTTGTCTGTCAAATAGAAATGAAGTCGTCTGCAACATTTCCAGTTAGATTCTGATTCAGAGAAGTTTATTATACATTTAGGGCCGTATCAACAATCAAATTAAGAGCCGATATTAATATTTGAGCGAAATGGACCATTATACAAAGAGCTCTATAAAGTTAGCCATACACGTTATGAACTTAATATTTATGTGAACTCTAAATTATGAACCATTTATTGTACGGAATCTAGAAAATAAAATGCAGCATATATGGTCAGTTATATAGAATCCATTAAATAATGCTTCATTTCGCTCAAATATTAAAGTCGTCTCTTAATTTGATTATTGATAAGGTCCTTACTAATTAAAAGATGGTTACATTTACATAGATATGTACATACATGAATTTGGGATAAAAGTATTTGGTATGTTATATTCTTTTCAGATAATATTGAATAAGCAAGCATTGAATTAAATCTTCTTCATTAAAACACAAATATTCATTATCAGTTTTATTCAACTATTCTATTTCTTTTACGCTTTATTTATTGGATGAAGAATGATTTTAGCTGGATTTATAAGAGCTAGCTGCGTCGTTAACTATTTTTTAATCCCAATGTATTAACGTACCCAATTAAATATAATATCATAACTAACACAACAATTTTTGACATAATACAATACTTCCACTTTAGTCTGTGAACAATTGTAAGTGCTGTATGATTTAAAAAGCCTTTCACCTTTTTTGATTCGAATCCTGACTCTTTGGGACATCTTGCAAAAAAAAAAAAAAAAAATGCACGACTGGATCGCATGAACTTGCTCTTATGTAAAAGTACTTTGGAATTTAAGATACATTTTATAAATATAAAACATGGATTTAATGAGGTAATAATGTTCAAATGCATAAAATTGCCGTCTGATTTCTAGAAAAGTATGAATTTATGCAAACAAACTTTAAAAAATCGTTTTATTATTAAATACATTTTTTATATAAGAAATTTCTTTCAAATTTTTCAAGAAAAAAATGTGTGATGTGAATTTTAAGTATTCTATAATATTGATTTTAGGAAATAATTTCAAAGAATAATCGTTCATAGGTTTTGAAGACATTGATTTTACAAAAAAAAATGTTTTTCAAAAAAAACCAACAAATTTTTTTTCGAATATTTTTATATACAATATTATTTTAAACTTAAGGGGACTCCTGCTGAAAATTTTTGGTTAAAATCCTTAGAGCCGTCGGAAGAAAGTTGTAGAGAAGGTCGAAAATCAAAAAACGGTTCTATGACAGGTACCCCTAATAACATTTCCCCCCAAATTTTTTTTTGACCAAAATATAGCCTATGTCCATAATATCACACCTAATTTTTTGTATCAAAATCGTTAGAGCCATTTTAGAGATAAATAAGATTATGCATTATGGGTGCATGGTGGGTACCGTTTGTTTTAGAGCTAAGAAAAAAATTTAAATTTTTCCTCTAGGGAATCACCGAAGACCCTTAAGTTTGAAGAAAATACCTCCAGTAGTTTAGGCTGTAGTTCGAGGTACACAGACATACAGACATACATTACATAATCGTAATGTCAACTTTGATCAAAATCTTGAGTTCGATTTTTTTTTCCAAAGTACCTATATCGCAAGTAAAAATGACTTGTGTGATTTAGATTATAAATCAATCAATAAGGTAGTACGGTAGTAATGCAAAGGTCTTTTATATCCTCATAAAAAAATTTCAAAATACACTTCAATTATGAGCATACGTATATTTGAACTGTATCGTGCACAAAATTATCGTTGGGTCTAAGACCTTCTTATCGTAATTAAGTATTAATCACCAAATTAAAAATACCTTTTTTCGTGTTTTTAGTTCAATCGGTGTGTGGTCGAAAATAATTATTCTTCTCGTAAGCACTGCTGGAGGTCGGCCATTGTATGGTCAAGTTGAATGAAGTATTTAAAGATTATAAAGGAAGACTGAATTACAAAGATATATCGTAGGAGCCAACGTATCAAATTGCCTTGAGACTTTGACCGTCGAAATCTTTTTTTACCAAATACTTTGTAAAGGTTGTGTAAGGGTTAGGGATTAAGACAAAAAAATGGTTGACGCAACTGTTAGGATATATATTATGTACTAAATGTGAAAAAAGTGGTGTGTCAGCTCGTGTGAGGAGAGTCGAGTTGAGAGAAAAATATCTTAAGTCTAAAGAATGAATGAAATGGGCCTTATTTACGAAAGTGCCTTACACTTAACCGCCGAACTCTATTGTTTCGTTTTTTTTTTTTTTTTTTTTTTTTTTTAATAAGGACTTTCTTTAACACATCGCGTTAGCCTATAGAACTATTAACTAATACGTGCGACCCTATCGTATACTTTATTTTCGAATGATATTGTTCGCATGTTTTTCTTGTATAAAAGTAAAACATCTGTCGCGGACAAGAAATCTTATGGTGACCAGACCACAGGAAAAGTCACAGTTTTTATATAGAATAGGAACCACATATGTACATAAATGTACTTTTTTTTGCAAATCAATCTGAACTATACATACATATGTATTTGAAACAATCGTTTGCGATCAAAACAATGCAAGAAATAAGTTTTATCCTTTGTGTGAGTTGTATTTGTTGTAAATTGTTGAATTCAATTTGTTGAGAAGAAAAACATAATTGCTTTTCGTTAAAATTGTTTCAGAAATATCGAATATGAGCTCATTCGAAGAAAAATTAATAAGCCTGATCCGGGATAACGATTGCATTTATAATACAAAATCCCGAAGTTATAAGAACGTTACGAAACGAGACCATACATGGGTTCGAGTGGCTTCTGAACTAAATAGGCCAGGTGAGTTGGTTTTGTTTAGTGTACTATTCAATTCACTCCTATTACTTTTGTAGTTTTGCTGCTGAGTTTAAATTGAAAAGACAATAGTTTATTATTTATAGTCCATACAATTTATGATAATAGAATATGAAGAAAGTTTAAAAATAAAATTCATATGTTTAAGTGGAGTGACTGAATATAATACATAGGGTAAAGTTCAAGTGAACTCAACTCCATATATGGACTTGAGCTCACTTGAGCTTTCAACTTGAATCATACAATTTATGATTCATTTTAATTATAATATTTAAGTCATCTTTAAATTTGGTTATTGGCAGGCCCTAAAGTGGAATAAAGTATACATTTTATTTAAAATAAATATTAAATTTTTTAGTGGATGAATGCAAACAGAAATGGAAAAGTCTGAGAGATCGTTTTGTGAAAGAGAAAAGAAAATTAGAACTGCCGTCAGGCAGCGCGGCGGTGGAGAAAGCTGAGCCTTGGGAATTTTACGATTCCTTGTTATTTCTAACAGATTCTGTGAAGCCAAGAAAGTATGAATTTTGCCTTGTTGTGACGTTATTTGTTATGTGTTATCTTATCAATCATTTATTGCCCTCAGCATTGACTTTGTTTATTTTATTTATACGTACATACAGAGTGTCCTACAGTAACCTACAGTAAAATTATATTTTGTTTTTTCTTCTTCGCTTCGTTTTCGAGTTTTGATGGGTTTTATGATTTTGTATCACATTCCTTACTGTCTGTAACTAAATATTGACCAATTCTTAAACTAGTTTTACTCTTTTTTCTTTAATTGTTTTAAAGAGAGTGGATTAGAAATAAATAAATAAAAAGAAAATAGACTTTTGGACACTCCGTATATTTATAGGTACTTATATAAAAAAGTATACTTCTCCACCTTTCAAAAACCCTCTTTTTTAGAAATATGTATCTTGATTTTACAAATAGAATAACCATAAACTTCGTTTTCATTAGGTCTAGTATTACTTTCGTGACTGTGATGTGTATATAAGAATTTTAAGAGTATTTTATCCATACTGTTTTGTAATTAAACGTTTTTTTAGGCAAATAGGAAATTTTGAACCGCTATCGCCTCCGCTTTTCGAAGATGAAAACAGCTCAACGCAGGATACATTGGGCTTTAACTTCAGTCATCCAATATCACCACCTGAACCAGGACCTTCGGCGAAGAAAAAGCGCACTTCTGAGACCCAAGCAAGTGAGTTCTTCGGAAATTTAACTCAAGCCTTCAATCAAAGGTTCAGCACTCAAGAGCCATTGGATGAAAATGATCTATTCATGAGGAGCTTGGCCAAAAAAATGAAAGTCCTGCCTCAGGAAAGAAAAAACAGAATCCAGGAAAGAATGCTGTACTTGGTAAACGAAGAACTTCTTCAACTTAGCTTAGAAAACGAATAAAGCCAATAAAGTCAAGTATACTGTTCAAAAATTATGTAGGTATTTCTTTTATATGAGTTACCGCCATATTATTCACTCTGGATTTAAATTTGATTCCATACAAATTATGACAGAATTACGAATTTCAAAACTTTACAACAAAAATAATTTCAGTGGCAGATACTACTTACATAAGGGTGAGAAACAATCTACACCTAGGAGAAATTGGTTTTCTCCAAGAACGCTTTTCTAGTTCTGGCTCGATAAAAGTTCTCAATAAATCGAATGTCGCCGGTTTCATTCGGGTAATTTTAAAAAAATGTTCTGGATCATGCTTTTGCATTGCATCATAATTAAGAGCAAAGAATCCATCGGTGTCTCTGCTTAAATTGAGCTCCCGAACCCATCGCTGCCTTTCTACTCTTTTTTCCTCGTTTTTTAATGCCTCATACCCAGCATAGCTCACAACTACGAACAAGGAAAAGTCAAGGAGGTCATCAAGATCATCCATATCGGCCATATTCATCTCTTGTTTAAGAAAATAGCTTTACAAATTAACTATTTTAAATGCCCAAAATTTAAAATACGGAATATTATATACCTTGTAAATTAATAAACAGTAACAAAATTCATTGAAATGTAACTTATCAAAGATGTCATGGAAATGTCAGTCAACGCTCGAGGTTTGAAGCTAAATTTCGTTTTACAAATGCTACGGTCGCGCTTTTTGACACACAAAATCGTATATACGATCAAACGCCCATTTAACGCCGGACCGACGAACGCGAGATTGTGATTTGGCCATTAGTAATCCCACCGTTTTGTTCCTCTGAGCTTCTCTTCAAGTAGCTTACTGGACAGGTTCTCTTAAGAGAAAAGAAGTAATATTGTAAATTACATTATATGAAATACCGTGTTAGGAATACAAAACTACGAAATAAATTGATTGATTTGAAGTTTAGACTCTACAACCCCAAGTTTTTTTACTTCTTTGGGAAAATCCTGGCCAGCGACGAGTTTACCTTTAGCCACGAAGAAAAAGCGTCACAAACTGTGTACTGTAAGCCCAATGGATTAATAAATCAGAATAAAAACCGTTCTAGGTATTATGCCCATAGAACATCTTGAATCTGATATCAATCAAGACATACAAACATAATTAAACTATACATTAAATTTCTCTTAACTATCCATTGCCAAAATTATGCGATAAGCATCACCAGAGACATACAATGGGTAGCAAGCGCCAGTTATTGGGCAATTTTGGAAAGTGAATAATAAAAATAAATCGAAAAAAAAAATTAATTTAATCAAAATTCTAGGAGCTGTTTTCGAAAGAAATACGGTTTTCGGAAAGCGTATTTTAAGATTTGTATGATGGGTACCGTTGTTTTTAGATAAAATAAAATTTTTTCTCCCATATTGTAGATTGCATTAAAAAAAGTTTTACTTTCAAGTTTTAAGAAAATAAAGCATGGGGTTTTTAAAATATTAAATTTTGAAAAAAAAATTGGAATTTTTTTCTAAATCAGAAAATTTTTGTTTTGAAAATTTTAATACATAAAACTTTCCAAACTTTTCGGAAGCATAGCTTAAAAATGTTTTCAAATTTTAAAAAATGATACTATGGGGGGTACCATTAATAATTTTTTTGCAAGCATTAATTAGCTCTATAACGAAATGAAATTTTGTGAATTTTTTTTTGAAACAAATCAAAATATGTGGAACAGTTTTTGAGAAAACTAAATATTTTATAAGATTTCGAAAAAAATTCGCATGGCAGTTACTGTTATTTTTGGTCTTAAAGAAAAAGAAAAAAACATATGCGGCGGGAAGTAAAAAATGATATCTACCAAGTTTCAAGGAAATCGTCCGAGCCTTTTTGGCTGTAGTCGAACATATCTTTCTTATGTATGTATATGTCGCAAGTAAGAACCTTGAGTCGAATGACTACATATTCGACATTACTAAAAAAAAGTTTTTGAAGAAGGTAAAACGAAAAAAAAAAAGTTTTTGGTTTTGTGGACTCTATTGATTAAATCAATTAAAAGTTTTTAGGTTTTATTCGTCGATGCAAGAAAATTTTTAACCCTTCTGACCTGGCTCTAATTTATAAGATTTATATTCATCCAAAGCTTGATTTCGTCCTTGGATAGAATGCAAAAAGAAACTTTATATCTCTGGAGTACCGCCGATATGTATGTTTCATGTATTTCATTATCTTATGGCTATTTTATGGTGTTCCAGTGAAAAAGTCAATTGCATCCTTCTAAATAAACAATTAATTAATCTGCGCACGCTCTACAAAATTCTGTATTTAATCGCATCTTTCCTAAGCCATCGCTATCTAATTCTTGGCTGTGTATAAAAAATATTCAACTTTAAATACGGCCAATTACGTGCAACCCAGTTGTTCCATTATTCCCTTTGATGAAATATCGCTATGGAATGGAACATACGTGACTTGCAATCACTATATAAATATGTAGATAACTCATATCTATCGATAAGACATTGCATTTCGATAAACTTTTTAACATATTCGTGTACATATACAAAGATACAAAACTCTTGAAAACAAACTTATTTCAAGTTAGTTCATTTGACTCATAAAAAAGTAATAGTCGTGTTTTCTTCAATTCTTCTTGTTGGTTGAATTTGCTGTGCTGGAAATCACTTTTCGGTTTTATTTACAAAATGGGGATCAGATTTGAAATTATCTTCGAGGAAAACTCCCATGGAATGTATTTTACCGGTCAAGTAGTTAAAGGTCGCGCTATAATCTACACCGAAGAGCAAATTCCAATCAAAGGTACAAGTTACTCCGAGCAATCATAAAACAAATAAGAACTACCTAGCAATCTAATAGAAGTTTAAATTCAAGGTATTCAGTTGCGAGTACGCGGATATGCAACAGTCAAATGGGATAACGGCTCTGGAGATAATTCAGACGTACACTATGATAAAGAGATATACTTCGATACGGTAACAGAATGCATAGATACTAAAGGTAAGATCAAAGATGAAAACATCCCATCCACATCCAAGCTTCGCAGGCCTGTCTGTGTGTCGATCTGTGTATTACATCGATTTTGAGTTAAATTTGTTTAAAAGCATTTCGTTTGAATCTTTCCAAGAAAAGAAAATCGAATTCTTGCTAAACTTAATCAGAATCATTAGCTGCCAAATTTAAACCGATTATGTTTTGTATAAATTTGCTTCGAAAACGGTTCTATATCGTTCGAAATAGAATAAGAATCAATTTCAATTATAAAACTCTAAAAACCAAAATTGGATTCTGTTTAAGGAGACTGTCTAATAGACAGTGAAATATAATGGGTGATTTTTTTGCTATTTTCTTTATGGCAACACTGGTTTTGACAGCTCACGCACGTTTCGTGTTTTGTGTCACTGTCAAACATCTTCAGTTTGGTCCATAATTTAACCATGAATCGCCTTACAAACCAACAACGCTTGCAAATTATTGAATTTTATTATCAAAATCTGTTAAGAAAGTTCATCGCGCGTTTCTTCGATTTTATGGTCAGTTTAATCGAACTACTGAGGCGGCTATTCGGGCTATTGTGACTAAATTTCGCAGCAAATTTACATTGTTGGACATTAAACCACCAACACGCTTACGTAGAGTACGAACTGAGGAAAATATCGCAGCTGTATCGGCCAGTGTTAGTGATGACCGTGAATTATCAATTCGCGGAAGGATTTAGGTGTGAGGCCTTTCAAAATAGAGCTGGTACAAGAATTGCCGAATTTTTTGTGAATGTGCTCTTGACAATTTGGCCGAAGATCTACTTTTTTATCGAAAAATTGTCAGCGACGAAGCTCATTTCTGGTTGAATGGATACGTCAACAAGCAAAACTGCCGTATTTGCAGTGAAGAGCCCACAGAAGCATTACAAGAGCTACCAAGGCATGCAGAAAAAGTCACTATTTGGTGCGGATTATGGGCTGGCGGAATAATTGGGCCGTGAGCGCTACCGTGCGATGATAAAAAACTTGATTTGCATGATATGTGGTTTCAACAAGACGGTGCCACATGCCACACGCATAACAATGGACCGATTGAGACTCGAGTTCGGTGAACAGTTTATTTCACGTTTGGGCCGTTCGATTGGCCGGCTAGATCGTGCGATTTAACGCCTCTAGACTATTTTTTGTGGGGCTTTGTTAAGGCTCATGTCTAAAGCGATAAGCCCGCACTAGAAGCCAATATTCTTTTAGGTTTAGGTGTAGTGTTCGTGAGAAAACAAAATACACGACAGGGTCGCACGAACTTGCTCTTACGTAAAAGACTAAGAATTTCAAAAATGAATTTTATTAGAGAAAAACTGTTCATAAGCATAATATTCATTTTTTAAATGACTAAAACTGTCCCTTAGGATTTGGAGCTAAAAACAGGATGCCAAGCTAATATAAGTTTATGCAAGAACGAAAAATTATAAGTCGTTGTAGTGGTTTCTTAAAAAAAATAAGCTTTTACATACAACATTTTTAAAAGATTTTTAAGAAAAAATTATGGAACGCTGTCTAAAAACTTATCAACCGGTTTTTGAGATATCGAGTTTTCCAAAAAAAAAAATAATTTTTTTTCAAAAATTAAAAAAAAAAATAAATCGAATCTTATTTCTTAAATTATAGATTGTAACATTTAATCAAAGGAAAAAATTGGTTAAAAATCGCTGGAACCGTTTTTGGGAAAATCAAAAACAAATAAAATGGTTCCTTTTTTCACTACCTAGTTTTAACTAAATGAAATTTTTTAAATTTTGTTTATTTAAATCTGTGGAACTGTTTTAAACTGAAATTTTTTTATAAAATTTCGAAAAAAAATCGTTTGGCAGGTACCATTATTTTCGGTGTTAAAACAAAGAAAAAATTGAAATTAAGATATTATACTGACCATCATACAACCATTTTATCAAATTTTGAATTTTCATATAACGGTATAACGGATTTTCATGAAATTTTGTATAGAGAAGCTTCCAAAAAGTTTGAAAAACATAGCATTTCAAAACTAAAAAAGAAATTAAAAGAACATATTTTTTTTGAAAATTCCATGTCTCAAAAATGGCTCAATATTTTGTTTGTTATTTAATTCATACAGTAATATCTAACAACTTAAGGTTGGCGTACCACAATGTTGTCTCTAAAATATTTTAAACATTTTGTACATAAAAACTTATTTTTTTAAGTTCAGTTTTTTTTTTTACTTGGGTTTCTGTTGAGGTGCTTTTGAATTTAGAGCTTTAAAAAAAGGGTCCATTTAAAATCAACACTACGATAACCCTGTGAGAGCTTTAATGAAGGACAGATTTACGCAATCCACTGTAGCCAGAATGCGAGGCAAACGTTCTATCTTGCCCACACTGCATATTTTTATTGGACAGAGTATAGGTACAACAACTTATAATTTTTGTTCTTGCATAAGGTAATTTTTGCTTAAATCACATAGGATCCTGTTTTTAAGACAATCAAAAGAATTAGTTTTCTCTAATAACATTCATTTTAAAGTTCCTAATCTGCTACATAGGAGCAAGTTCGGGCGTCCCAGTCGTGCATTTTATTTTCTTAAAATATGCTTTTCTCTCCCAGGCGGGGATGAAGATTCTATAATGACTTCAATATCACCCACACAAATATCTACGTCCTCTTGAAGGTTTTCATTTAAATTTTCCCGATACTCTGCTGTCATCCTTCCATATCAATTTTGAAGGAAGTTTAAGCTTTCTCGGCTCTAGTTTTGGTCTAACATATGGATTAAGTTCAAAAGTTATTTGCATGTGGTCAGAAAGGATGATGCTCAATGCGATAAAAACTTACAAAATTGTCGTGTTAACCTAGTAGCTAGATTAGGTACCAAAACACTTTTAATATCGTACTAATTCGACTAAAATTTTGCACCATAAACATTAACTTCATTAAAAGAAATGAATGAAATCGACAAGAGGATCTTAAATCAATTTTATTTGGTAAATCTCGGAACAAAACCCACGATAAGGTCAAATTTCGTTCAACAAAATAATTACAATTTTACACGGCTGGAGAAAATTAGAGGAACGCAAACAACATGTGAAAATTCTTTGTTAATTTTTATTTATCGTCACTTCTTAAATGAAGCTCTATATTTTGTTAGATTATTTTAAATT
Source organism: Chrysotoxum bicinctum (assembly GCA_911387755.1). NCBI lineage: Eukaryota > Metazoa > Arthropoda > Insecta > Diptera > Syrphidae > Chrysotoxum > Chrysotoxum bicinctum. The sequence goes on along the minus strand of OU426988.1, from coordinate 47,352,142 downwards.
AAAAAAAAAACTTATGCTGCTATTTTTCCTGAGAAAAAAGGTCCCATGCGGCGAGCAAAATACTTTCTAATTCCTCTAAACTTGATGGACTTGGATTTATGTCCTTAAGTTTTCTGCCAAGCATGTTCCAGACATGTTTGATGGTATTTAGACCAGGAGAGGAGGCTGGCCATTCTAGGGTGTTCAGTTGTGCATCTCGAAGATACTCCATGTAACTTCATGCGTGCTCCCAAAAATAAGCCACCCCAGACCATAATGGAACCTCCAACATAAGCCACTCGTGGAAAAATGTTGCATTGTGCATATCGCTCACCTGATCTTCTATTCAGTTTCCCTCGTCTATCGTCTGGCTTGACTTATCAGTGAAGAGCCCTCGTTTCCAGTCGTCTTCAGAACAGTTTTCAAGGATTTGGGCAAAGACGGCACGCGATACTCTATGGCGTCTGGTGAGTAGAGGACCCTTTTCAGTTCTGTAAGGTGTCAATCCAGAATCCTTTGGTGTTCTTCTCAAAGTTTTGGAGGAAACTCGAACATTTCGTACTTCCAAAAGTCTGTTTCTAGCCTCAGCTAATTTCGCGGATATGCGTTACGAGAAATCGGTCGTCTCTTGGAGTGGTGGCATTTTTCCTGCCTTGTCCACGTATTCATTTCAAAGAACCAGTTTCTCTGTGGCGGTTTACTTTGCGAAAAATAATGGATTTTGACACACTAAGCATTAACGACAATTGTTGGTACGAATGTCCATTTTCAATCCAACATACAGCTGTTGTACATCACTTTAATCTGATATTAATGCTGCAATTTAAGTTCTTTAACTACATTTCCATTAAAATCTGACAGCTTTCGTTAAGTACATAAATACAGTGGCGTATCGAGTGGGGGGGGCAAAGGAGGCACAGGCCCCAGGCGGCGCTTTGCTTGGGGGCGGCAATTTTTCAAAATATCCAGGCGACACTTTGCTGCAATTTTTCTAAATACGTTAATGTAAATGGTTTTTGTATGTTATGTTTTTATATTTTTTCTAAGCTAAGTGTAAACTTACTTTTGTAACAAATTTTAATTGTGAAAAAATATGTATACTGTCCTTTTCGGAAATTTATTTTTTCCTTTTGAGCTGAAAGTTCCGTGTGTGTGCGTAGGACGTAGGTACATAATATAAAAGATTTTCGCGCCACGGTTTTGCTGACGGCAATGATACACGTCTTTCTCTTGGTTTTTTTTTTTTTTTTGTTGTTGTGTCATCGTCATGTTGTGTCTGAGATGTGTATTGCGCCATAAGGAATTGTGAAGTACAATGATCGACAACGGCTCTGATTTAGAACAGTAAATGATTGTTTCATTCTATGTGTGTCCTGGGGGTTAATTCTCTATCTGTGAAACTGAAGTGATAAAAAAGTTATCATTTCCGTTTTCACAGCCATTTTTCATTTTTACATTTCATGAACTCATGTAATGCGATTCTGGAACTCATTCTGATAAATTTGTCAAAACATGTACTAAACAGTACTAAAATGAGAAACTCTCTCATTTTTGATACACGATACTCATTTTTGAATATAATTTTGTTTTTGTAATTTTCATATTTTATCAGGGCTTTTCACAAAATCGTTTGAGTGTGAAAACAAATTTAATGTTTGAAAATATTTTGACATTTTATTAATTTTTTTCATAAATTGCGAATCAGATAGTGTGTGAAGTTGTGAAAAAACTTATCACTTCACAGTTTCACAGATAGAGAATTGACCCCCTGGTGCAAAGCTTTTTCGTTTGCCTTCTTTCGACTACCACTCATCAGCAGCATTCGAATATTACTCCAATCTGAGTAAATTTACTTCAATTTTACGAAAGAAAATAGATCTACTTCGTTACTCCGGTTTTTAAGATTTAGGTAGGTACTAATTTTTTTCCACACTGAAAACTTCAAAATTTCTTTAGCCAAACCACATGAAAGGGAATGACGACTGTGTTAATAAATTTTGCAACCAATTACTAAATCTAAATCTACTCCAGAAATTTTCAATTCGTTTATTTTTGTATACGTCTGCTTCTGCTCCAAAATTTTACTACTGCGGTTCGAACCCTGCTCGTAAGGCTAGAAGTTGAGACAAAAAAAAAGTTATGGATTCGTAAAAAAATCAAATTCGACATTTTGATCAAAGTTGACATCGTAATTTCTATGACTACGATGATAGCGAAGTTGAAAAAAGTGGGTCTTGCAATTCTGTCTGTCTGTCCTTTCGGCTGTAGCCTAAACGACTCGGTCGATTTCCTTTAAACTTGGTACCTGGCGTTTTTTGGGCATTTAAATACCAAAAATAACGGTAGGTACCTGTCGTACAATCTTTTTAGCAAAAACTGAAAATCTTATTTTTCTCAAAAACGTGCCCACAACTTTAAAAAAAAATTCAGTAATTTTTTCACAAAAAGGCTACCATTTTATAAAAAAAAAATCCCAAAAATGGTTATAAATGGTACCTCCCATAGAACTATTTCTTTGACTTTCGATTTTCTCAAAAACGATTCAACTGATTTTGATCAATTTTTTTTAGAGAGAATGTTTTCTAAAAGTTTAAAAGTATTGTATACCAAAATTTTCAAAAATCTGGAAACAAGTTGGCCGATTTTTACTAAGCTTGGTACGCAACAGTTTCTTTACATTATCTAGCAGATTTTAAATACAAATTTTTCATTTAACCAAAAATAACGGTACCCGCATACAAAGTTTAAAAACCGGCATGGAAAATCTTATTTTTCTCAAAAGCGACTCCTACGATTTTGATCAAAATTTTCGTATGAGCTAACATACATAAATACGATCTACGATTATATTATTGTAAAACAATTTCTATCGTCTAATAAAAGTATCTCTTATGGAACCATTTCTTTTTTTCGACTATCTCATTATCTGCTCAACCGATTTAAATGATTTTTTTTTTAAACAAGAGCTCCTGTTTGAATAATATTGCATATCAAAATTTTCAAAAAATCAAATTTCGGATTAAGAAAAATCAAAATTATTTTTTGAAAATTCGATATTTCAAAAATGGGTGGATAGTTTTTTTCAAAATTAATTTTTAACTCCGCATTAATAAGTACTAAAAAATGGCGTACCAATTTTTTTAATGTTTTCAAAATTTTATATACATAAATGTACATACCTACCTACATATACTTACCTAATATAAAAAACGATTTTTAAATAATAAATCAGACGGTGTACATCGCGTTGGTGTCAAATCAATTTCAGATTTTAAAAGATAAAACCAGTTTTGAACACTTTAATTTTGATGGGCTGTTGTGAAATATGTTTAAGTTAAAAATAATCCTTGGCCAATATTTCTGTTTCTTCATTTCCTTATGTATAACAATAATAGAAATAAAAATATATTATAGGTAAAATAATTATTACTATAACTATAAGAATAATAATAATTAAAGGCAGTGCGGGTTGACCGTTTTTATTTTTCAGCAATCATCACCCGATTAAACACTTCTATCTACATAATATAATATAAATAAAAATATAATAAATCTGTGAATAAAAAATTAAATTATAACAAGGTAAGTTCAGTGGCTGTTTCACTTTTATGTTTTTTAAAACAGCAAACAAAATTAAAGGCCCAGAAAAAAATTGCAAGGGCGGCAAAATTGGCTCTGCCCCGGGCGGCAAAAACCCACGCTACGCCACTGCATAAATATGAGAAAAATTTGATGCATATGGTAAAACATATAAACAGAGCCTTCCAGTAGTTTATTTTCAACAGTAAAGTAAAATAATTTCGTCGGGTAGTGTAAAATAAAAACTAACGTTCAAAAAGAAAACAAAATGTTTCGGAACATCAATCATACTTCGATGAAGCGTTTGTTCTCCCTATATTTTCTTATCCTCTTCTCTTCGATTTCCTCTCTTCTAGCTTCACGATTTTTTTTCTTTTCTCACGGATTCATCAAAAAGAACAATGACATTCTTCTAATTACTCGCGAGTGATTCGCAGCGCGAAGCTATTCTTCGAAAATCATATGTTGTCGATCTCAGCAGCCGCAAATACACAATTTTATTTTTTTTTTTGTATAGGAACTGAAAGACTTTGTACTAAAATTCGTAGAAATTATTTGATTACTAGAAAAACATAGTTTATAAAATTTAATTTTATTTGTATTTCAGGACTTGAGCAGATACTAAATCCTGGTGCACATACATACACTTTTGAGTGTGTATTACCATCAGAATGTCCTTCATCTTTCGAAAGTGTTTTTGGTCGTATACGTTATGACACTAAAATAACTGTAATACGACCACGAACATTTAATAAATCCTATTCAATGGGATTTAGCGTCCTCAAAATTTTTGATCTTAATCAGCTGCCAGAGCTTAGAGTATGCCATTGTTTGTGTACTTATATAAAATTTTATACATATTTTTGTAAATGTGTGTTTATAATCCTTAGGTTCCTGCCAAAATGGAAGAATTCAAACATTTCTGCTGCGGACCATGTAAATCAAGACCTCTTGTTCTGTCGCTGGAAATACAAAGAACAAGCTTCGTTCCAGGAGAATTTATAATTTTTAATGCAAAATTAGTCAATAGCAGCAGCATAATGGTAGAACAAGTTCATATCACTTTGAATCTTGTAGCTCTATACTCAGTTAGACACCGTAAAAATACAAAAACCGAAAAAATTCCCATTGCTATAAAATTATTCGGAGCATTTGAAACAAACAAACTTGAGTTTAAGGAGAATCTGCAGGTGCCACCAACCCCTCCTACGTGCGATGGACTTTGTCAAATTATCAAGATAACGTATGAACTTGCAGTAACTGCCAAAGTAAAAGGAGCCCATATAAATCCAGTTGTTGCAATTCCAGTGATAATTGGTAATATACCATATGTTGAAAAATCAATCACTATATCGGAGGATAATTTAATTGCCAATTTGACAAACGGTATCGCACCGATACCAGCCACTACTGGTGACGAATTTCGTGAGTTTCTTGAAGAATATTTAAAAATGATTAAATTTTGAAATTATATTTTTACTACAGCTCCGCCATCATATGAGGAAGCAACTTATATTCTAAACGAAACAAGTACAGCTAACCTAAAAGATCAAGGTCAAACCAATAAGACTTCATTCATTCCGAGATATCCATTTTATAACGAAGTGCTGCCTAAAAAACATTCGTCTATGGATACTTAGTTATAAGAAGAGTTTAGAATGAACATAATTTTTGTATATACAATCATGTACGAGGGCAGTTTGAAAAGTTCTCGGCCTGACCAATAAAACGCAATAAATTTTAAAACTTTTTTTTAATCTTTTTCTACATATTCTCCTCTTATATCAATGCACTTATTCCATCTGTGTTCCAGTGCTTCTATACCCTTTTTATAGGCCGATTCCTCCAACTCTTCGAAAAACCGCTCCGTCTCAGCAATCACCTCCTCATTGGTGAAGAATTTGCGTCCAGCCAAATGTTTTTTTTAAGTTAGGAAAGAGGTAATAGTCTGATGGTGCCAAATCAGGTGAATAAGGGGGGTGGTTCAGTACACAAAATCGAAGTTCATGGAGTTTAGCCATGACAACAACCGACTTGTGTGCTGGAGCATTATCCTGATGAAAAAGGATCTTCTTTTTGGCTAATCCTGGTCTTTTTTTGGCAACTCTTTTAGCCAATTTGTCCAACAGGTTTGCATAGTATTGACCAGTGATAATTTGGCCCTTGGGAAAGTAATCAATAAAAATAATTCCCTTGTAATCCCAAAAGACTGACGCCATCACTTTCCCAGCTGAAGCACACGACTTGGCTTTCTTCGGTGGAGGAGAAGCGCTATGCTTCCATTGTTTTGATTGTTCTTTTGTCTCAGGAATATAGTGATGAATCCATGTTTCGTCGGTGGTAATGAATCTTCTCAAGAAATCGGTGGTATTCCTCCGAAATAAAGCTAGATTCTCTCTAGAGATTTCAACTCGATTGAATTTTTGTTCTTCGCTCACCAAACGCGGCAACCACCTTGCGGACAATTTTTTCAACCCCAATTATTCGGTAAAAATGTGGTAAACCCGTTTAGAAGAGATCCCCATGGTGTTGCTTATTTTTCGCACTTTTAACCTTCGGTCGTCTAAAACCATTTTATGAACTTTATCGACGTTTTCTGAAGAGGTGGATGTTGTTGACCTTCCGCTTCTGCAATCATCTTCGACGCTCTGTCTGCCATGTTTAAATAAGGCTGCCCACTTTTTGAACGTGGAACACGAAGGTGCAGATTCCCCCAATGTCTCATCGAAGTCATCTTTAATTTGATTTGGTGTCATATTCTTTTGACCAAATATTTCTTTTTTTTTCCATTTTCGTTGTCAGCAATAGGTTCGTTCAAACAAAAAATTGCACTGATATAAGTACGCGACCAATTTTAATGAAACTTCACATACAATTATTATATAAGTATATAAGGCTCTTTAAGGAATTAAAAGTTATTTATTCAAACAACGCCTTCTATGTTAGGCCGAGAACTTTTCAAACAGCCTCCGTACATATATATATAAACCTATTTAAATAAAATTCAGGACTTGGTCACATGATGTTCAAAACGCTTAAAATTTTAAAATATTTCTTTAAAAGTCACAATTAATAAAAATTGTCTGAGTGGTCGATTGCTTACCATCATCCACCAGTGGAAATATGCTATTATTTGATTAAAACCTTTTAAACCTCAGATCGACAATGGCCAAGGACAATGCAACTTCACTGTTTTCGTATAACACAGACTCGTTAGTCTTGTCATTTTTGAATCCTATGGAGTAAATTTGAAACATTGCTGCTGCCAGAAATGAAACTACTAATTTGCGTAAACGAGACTTTGTCTAACTTGTATTTAACAACGCTGCGTAACTTAAGCAAATTTGCGTTGTACACTAGGGTGAGTCACCCTTTTAGGGCACTTTGTTTCTCTTACTTCTAATAATGATAATATTTTTGCAAATAAATTATTCATAATTTAGTAGAAAAGAAAATATTTCTAACGTTCTTCAGGCTTCGCATTGGGTTTGAAAATCTATAATTTTAGAAATGAAATCAAGAATTTTAAAAACTTTTTAAATATTTATTTTAATGTTTTTTTTTTTCTCACAACACTGTACACTGAATAAAGGCAAAAATAAAATTGCACTAAACGGTGTGTTATGTTCAGCTTTCATGGCCATAACAAACTTACGTGTTGACGATAAGCAAAGGTTTTTAATCTCTCCATGGAATACACTTACAAAAATTTTTTCGTTTTTTAAAATAACGAACATTTTTCAAAGTTAGTAAAAATACTAAGCAGTTAAATCGGTTCACATTAATAAAGGCAAAAGAAACAATTGTGGAAAAGTTTAACATTTTGATTTTATTGATTCTTTTTTTACTTGGGACTTATATGTAGGTACTATAATCTATAAGGCAAGTTATGCATTCGTAAAAAAAATCGAACTCGAGGTTTTGATCAAAGTTGACATTACGATGATAGCGAAGACCAAAAAAGTGGGCCTTACAATTCTGTCTGTCTGTATGTCTGTCTGTCGGTTCGACTACAGCCTAAACGGCTCAGCCGATTTTCCTCAAACTTGGTAGATACGTGTTTTGATTTTTTCGCCCCACACGTTTTTTTCTTTTTTTTTCTTAAGACCAAAAATAACAGTATCTGCGAAATCTTATAAATATTTTTTTTTCTCAAAAACTGTTCCACAGAATTTTTTAAGAAAAATTCAAAAAATTTCATTTAGTTAAAGCTAGGTAAGGTTGAAACAAATTTACAAAAAAATGGTTATTTTTGGTACCCCCCTTGGAAACATATTTTTTTTGATTTCTCAAAAACGGTACCACCGATTTTGATCATTTTTTTTATGTTAAGGCTCCTAGCAGTTTTGGATTTTTAAAAAAATTTCAAATTTTTTTTTTGAAAACTCAATATTTCGAAAACCCCATGCTTGATTTTTTTGAAACTTGATAAATAAAAGTTATTTAATATAAGTTATAAGATGTAAGAAAAAAAAATATTTTACCTAAAAATAACGGTACCCTCCATACAAATGTTAAAAAATGATTTTCGAAAATCGTATTTTTCTCGAAAACGGTTCCTAGAATTTCGCTAAAATTTTTTTCTTTCGATTAATTTTTACGATCTATAATCAAATAAAAAAAATTGAAATCAAAATAATACTGACTGTACCATTGAACCATTTTTTAAAATTTAGAATTCCTCATTATCGACAAAACGGATTTTAATGAAATTTTTATAGAGGAGCTTCTAAAAAGTTTGAAAAACATTACATTTCAAAACTTTAAAAAAATAATTTTTGAGTTTTTGAAAAAAAAATCTATTTCGTTTTTTTGGAAAATTCGATATCTCAGAAACAGCTCAATATTTTTGTTTGTAAATTTAATTTTTATTTGAAAAATAATAAAAACTTTAAATTGGCGTACCAAAATTTTTTCTTATAAACGTATAAACGTTTTAAAAATTTTGTATATACATAAAAGGTTATTTAAAAAAAAAACGGTACAGACTTATAATTTTTGTTCTTGCATAAGCTAATATTTGCTTGAATCACATGGCATGCTGGTTTTAGCTCCAACTACTAAAGGAGTTGTTTTAGTCTATCAAAAAATTAATTTTATGCTTATGAACAGTTTTTCTCTAATAACATTCATTTTTGAAAGTTTTAGTCGTTTACAGAGGAGCAAGCAGACTTAATGCCATGGATAAGTCCCTCTTTATTTTCGTACTGCCTCCCTCCTTTGTATATCTTGCGTGTAAGTCATCCGCAGACATCTTCGATAATGTTAAGGTCAGGAGAATACTGCGGCCAATTCATCACTTCAACTTGTTTTCTTGCAATATACGTCTTTACAATACGAGTAGTATGGATTGGTGCGTTGTCCTGTTGCAAGATCCATGGCAAAGGTCCAAAATAGTCTTTGAGCTTAGGAAAAACTGATTCCAATACTTCCTTGAAGGTTATTCCCACCATTTTTGAACTTTGAACATTAATGCTTCAGTGCTCCATAATATGTGATCGCACCCCAGACCATTACTCCACCCTCTCAGCTATGATGGCGTGTTAAAAATCGTTCCTCTTTGCGAAAATCATGAAAATAAAAGTTTAAGCCATCTCTATCTTGTAGTCCATCTAAATTAAACTTCTTTCATTCGTGAAGACAACCATTCGCCAATATTTTTACTTGCGATATAGGTACTATAGGGCAAGTTCTGCATTTGGAAAAAAAATCGAACTAGAGATTTTGATCAAAGTTGACATTACGATGATAAATTGATAACGAAGACGAAAAAAGTGCGTGCGACAATTCCGTCTGTCTGTCTGTATGTCTGTATGTCTGTACCTCGAACTACAGCCTAAATTACCGGAGTTATTTTCTTCAAACTCGGTAGTTAAGGGTCTTCGGTGATTCCCTAGAGGAGAAATTGAAATTTTTTTTTAGCTCCAAAAATAACGGTACCCCCCATACACCCGTAATGCAAAATCTTATTTATCTCGAAAACGGCTCTAACGATTTTGATAAAAAAAAATTAAGTGTGATATTATGGACATGGACTATATTTCGGTGAAAAAAAAATTTGGGGCGAAATGTTATTAGGGGTACCTGTCATAGAACGGTTTTTTTTGATTTTCGAATTTCTCACCAACGGCTCCAACGATTTTAACCAAAATTTTTATGTAGGAGCTTCTTTGCATTTGAAAAAATATAAACTAAATTTTTTTTCGAAAAAATAGTTTTTGGATTTTTAAAAAAATAATACAATTTTTTTTTTGAAAATTCAATATCTTGGAATCCGTAACACGATTAAATTTTTAAATTACGTTTTAAAATGTATTTTATTAAATTCTAACAATTCGCATATCAAGTTTTTTATAAAAAATTTAAGGAAAATTAAGTACACAAAAAACATGTTTCAGTGTGTCTGTATGTCTGTACCTCTCACTACAGCCTAAGCTACTGGACCTATTTCTTTCAGTCTCGGTAGTTAAGGGTCTTCGGTGATTCCCTAGAGATTCCAAAAATAACGGTACCCCCCATACACCCGTAATGCAAAATCTTATTTATCTCTAAAACGGCTCTAACGATTTTGATAAAAAAAAATTAGGTGTGATATTATGGACATGGACTATATTTTGGTGAACAAAAAAAATTTGGGGGGAAATGTTATTAGGGGTACCTGTCATAGAACGTTTTTTTTTGATTTTCGAATTTCTCACCAACGCACAGTGGTGGTCGGATTCACCAATCTAGCGGAACAAAATTATTTTGAATAGGAAAATCATATTTTAAATTAATGATTTGATGTTTTATAACGGGTGATTTTTTTGAGGTTAGGATTTTCATGCATTAGTATTTGACAGATCTCGCGGGATTTCAGACATGGTGTCAAAGAGAAAGATGCTCAGTATGCTTTGACATTTCATCATGAATAGACTTACTAACGAGCAACGCTTGCAAATCATTGAATTTTATTACCAAAATCAGTGTTCGGTTCGAAATGTGTTTCGCGCTTTACGTCCGATTTATGGTCTACATAATCGACCAAGTGAGCAAACAATTAATGCGATTGTGACCAAGTTTCGCACTCAGTTTACTTTATTGGACATTAAACCAACCACACGAATGCGTACAGTGCGTACAGAAGAGAATATTGCGTCTGTTTCTGAGAGTGTTGCTGAAGACCGTGAAATGTCGATTCGTCGCCGTTCGCAGCAATTGGGTTTGTGTTATTCGACCACATGGAAGATTTTACGCAAAGATCTTGGTGTAAAACCGTATAAAATACAGCTCGTGCAAGAACTGAAGCCGAACGATCTGCCACAACGTCGAATTTTCAGTGAATGGGCCCTAGAAAAGTTGGCAGAAAATCCGCTTTTTTATCGACAAATTTTGTTCAGCGATGAGGCTCATTTCTGGTTGAATGGCTACGTAAATAAGCAAAATTGCCGCATTTGGAGTGAAGAGCAACCAGAAGCCGTTCAAGAACTGCCCATGCATCCCGAAAAATGCACTGTTTGGTGTGGTTTGTACGCTGGTGGAATCATTGGACCGTATTTTTTCAAAGATGCTGTTGGACGCAACGTTACGGTGAATGGCGATCGCTATCGTTCAATGCTAACAAACTTTTTGTTGCCAAAAATGGAAGAACTGAACTTGGTTGACATGTGGTTTCAACAAGATGGCGCTACATGCCACACTGCTCGCGATTCTATGGCCATTTTGAGGGAAAACTTCGGAGAACAATTCATCTCAAGGAATGGACCGGTAAGTTGGCCACCAAGATCATGCGATTTGACGCCTTTAGACTATTTTTTGTGGGGCTACGTCAAGTCTAAAGTTTAAACAAATAAGCCAGCAACTATTCCAGCTTTGGAAGACAACATTTCCGAAGAAATTCAGGCTATTCCGGCCGAAATGCTCGAAAAAGTTACCCAAAATTGGACTTTCCGAATGGACCACCTAAGACGCAGCCGCGGTCAACATTTAAATGAAATTATCTTCAAAAAGTAAATGTCATGGACCAATCTAACGTTTCAAATAAAGAATCGATGAGATTTTGCAAATTTTATGCGTTTTTTTTTAAAAAAAAGTTCTCAAGCTCTTAAAAAATCATCCGTTACATAGGTAATAATAGATAAACTATACGATCCTTCCTAGAAATAATATTGTTTTAACAAAAAATAACCACAATATTAACGATTTCATGATACGAAAAAAATGTGTTTTTTTTTATTATAAAATTAGTTTTTGGATTTAAAATTCAATTCAATTCAATTCTATTCAAGTTTATTGGAATAATACTTTAAGTCATTATTTTTATATCATTATTCAGGTTTATGATATATACAAAAATTAATGCAAAAAAATAGATTTGACTCATCTAAATAGGAACCATGCTTATACTAAACAAATTATCATCTATCTGACCTTCTGATCAAATTTTCAAGATGTTTTTCACCACCTTGAAGTTCAGTTACTTCCAATTCCCGGTCAAAGCAAAGCCGTTCTATGGTATATGATCAACCAAGGATTGAAATTGACCCTTAGCATATGCTTCAGTGACCTCAATTATTTCTGTGGGATAACATTTCTTTTTTGAGTTTAGCACTTTTTCATAAGAAGGCAAAATATATTTCTTTAGAGTTGATTTTTTGACGTATGACTTGGTATTGATGTTTGGAAAGATTAATGTCAATCATTAAAGTTAATGCTTCATCGGGATACAGAAGTATATGAGACCCGTGATCAGAGCTGCGATTTTTAAATAATGTTTTTACCTCAGTACCTTTACTGGATGAAGCTTCCGAAAGATCCTTTATGAAATTATACTGAATAATAAATCCCGTTTACCAATTTTGCGAAGCACAACTTCACTAGCTTTTATTATTTCCCTAGGGCTAGTTGATCTAATTAAATTTTGAACTTAGCGTTTTTCGGATTTTTCACAGCATTCCTCAAAAGAGTTTCAAGTTCTTCTGTCCATTTGTTTTGAATTTTTTCTGTCCAATATGTCGGCCAACGTATAAGTTTCCTCTTACCAGGCTGAGTTTGCAGCTAAAAATCGGTTAACATGTCTACCTCTTTTCACCCACTTTTCACCAATTTTGGACAGCAAATTTTTTATGGAGGTATTAAGTTTTTCATTAGAATCTTCAGACAGCTCAAACTTATCTATAATAATTGCTCTAACCACATCAACCCTTTTTGTTTTATCCGTTTGCCGCCAAATTTAAAAAAATTGCTTTCGCGATATTAAGGAGACCCTTCTGAAAATTGAAAATAATTGTATGGGTGTAGCAAAAACGCGCAAAAAGTGTTTGTTTTACCTCAAAGCCAACACTCCACAGAATTACTTTTTATAATTTTCGGGTCGGAACTCAGCGGAACTATCTAGTTTTATTCCAGTTGAAAATTCAATAAAAAAAATCCAGTCCAATTTTTCACGTTGAACTTAAGAAACTATAAAAAAATTATTTAATGAACCAATTAACTTCTGTAACCGATTTTGTATTACCCACAAATAATTCTATTCAAGAAAAAAAATTATTCCAAAAGACGCACCGTTACACTTTTTAAAGCTAAACGAAATTGCACAAAAAACAACTTTTATCTGATGTCGCTAAGTAGCTTTCATAAACTACTAAGTTCAAGGCTTAATATTTTCTTACCAATGAAAGAGATCAAAAAACAAAACATGAATTACAGTTACCTACTGTATTGACAAGTAAGCCACATCATTTTGAAACGGTTCGTTTGACTTTGATTTTTGTATTTTGTCCCGCTAGATTGGTGAATCCGACCACTGTGCAACGGCTCTAACGATCTTAACCAAAATTTTTATGCAGGAGCTGCTTTGCATTTGAAAAAATATAAACTAAAATTTTCTATGTTTTCTATTTTAGTAATTATAAACTCCTTTTAAACAAAGTATCATGACTGCACACATGCTGTTGTAATTCTGTTCATAAATGTATTTGAAGAATGTTTGGCAATTACGAACTCAGACTATCTTTTAAAAAATTGTCAACACAAGTTGCACTAGGATCATTTTTACTTGCGACTTAAAGCTCCCCAGAAGTTTCAATATTACTGCGTATTAAAATTTTCAAAAACTTTTGTTTTGGATTTTTAAAAAAATTTTCAAATTTTTTTTTTTAAAAACTCAATATTTCGAAAACCCCATGCTCGATTTTTTTAAAACTTTATAAATAAAAGTTTCTGAAAATAATCTACAAGATATGAGAAAAAAAAGTATTTTACCTAAAAACAACGGTACCCTCCATACAAATGTTAAAAATGGTTTTCGAAAATCGTACTTTTCTCGAAAACGGTTCCGAGAATTTTGCTTAAATTTTTTTTCTTTCAATTAATTTTTAAGATCTATAATTGAATAAAAAAATTTTGAAAACAAGATATTACTGACTGTACCTACCATTGAGCGATTTTTTAAAATTTTGAATTTCTCATTATCGGCATAACGGATTTTAATGAAATTTTTTTAAAGAGAAGCTTCTAAAAAGTTTAAAAAAACATTGCATTTCAAAACTTTAAGAAAAATATTTTTTTAAATTTTGAAAAAAAAAATCGTTTTTTTTTTTTTTTTTTAAATTCAATATCTCGAAAACGGCTCAATATTTTTTTTGTAAATTTAATTTTTATTCAAACAATAATAAAAACTTTAAATTGGAGTAGGTACCAAAATTTTTTCTTAAAAAGACTTATAATTTTTGTTCTTGCATGAACCTATATTTGCTTGAATCACATGGCATCCTATTTTTACCTCCAACTACTAAATAAGTTGTTTTTGTCGTTTAAAAAATTAATTTTTATGCTTATGAATAGTTTTTCTCTAATAACATTCATTTTTGAAATTCTTAGTCTATTACATAGGAGCAAGTTCGTGCGACCCAGTTGCGCATTTTTTTTTTTTTTTGCAATTTGGCGGTTTAAATAATCTTCCGACGAGGTAAACGTCTATTTGCAACTTCTCGTCTGTATTTAAAATGTTTGCCATTCACATTTTTATTCAAAATTTGTCTATTATTGTGCACTAGGTTTCTCAGGAAATATTGACGTCTGCACGTAGTTTCAAAACTGACTTTATTCAAATGAACCCAATTTCGCTGCTTACTTTTACGACGCTTTTTGAAAACTTTGAAAAAATCACGATTCTTGGTACAGCAAAGTGTTTTTTTTTTTTTGGAGTACATTCTCTTCAGATGTTCTGAAACCTTACGTCACTTAAGAATTTTAATAATGCATGCAATAAATGGGGCTTTACAATCGCTTTTATACAAGCAAAAACTGCCTTTATTCAAATGAACCGCAGTGTATATAATTTGCTAAGTAATAATTTAAAAATTAGTTAAAACTGTCATTAAAATCGTGTTTGCTTTCAAATTTTGGCATTATTTTTCCTGATGCTATTTTAACTTGAATTAAACTCTCTCTGGACTTTTTATCGCACGCAGACATCGCATGTTCTTAAACGATTATGACAAAACGTTCTACTGCCTGAGTATAACAGGGCAATCTATAATTTAAAAAAATTCATCTTTAGAAACATCATAAATGTTTTGTTGCGAAAAATCATGTCGATATATTTTGAAGCACTACAATAATTGATTTTTGACACTTCAAAAAGTCGTTGTATGTTCACAGTCAAACTTCGAGCTTACCGAATTCTGCGAGCAGTAGAAGGTTTTCAGAATGTTAAAAATATTCGCGCCAACGACATCGAGCGAACTCCTGCATCCACTCATAAAGAAAAATTGGGTCTCCGAAGGCTGCCAATATTAGCGAAACTAGTACTGGAATGCATCAGGGAACATCTAGAAGCCACACTCGATGCCGAACAAGCAAGTTTCCGCACTGGATCCTCATGCATTGATCATAATTGAGCAGTGCGTCTAATATCGATCACCACTCCACCTGCCATTCATTGACTTTGAGAAGGCTTTTGATAGCGTCAATAGAGAATTTATATGACATGCTTTACGCAGGAGGGGTATCCCGGATAAATTAATAGCTATTATTAAGGCAACTTATGATGGATCCAAATGTCACGTTTTGCACGAAGGGAGGCTGTCAGAAGAGTTTGAAGTCCAAAGTGGAGTCAGACAGGGCTGCATTCTGTCTGTTTCTGTTGGTGATAAGCGGCCTTGACGGGAAACGGAGGAATTCGATGAACTCTGACGTCTCACCTGAAACATCTTGACCATGCGGACGACCACATTTTGAGAAACTATTTCCGCTATATACTTATAAGAAAAGGAAGGGTCTTTATTGGTGTTCATATCTAACTTCAGATGAAATCTGGTCCATTTGTAGTATTTCATAACGTGTGCGTAAATTGGTGAAATATTATCTTTAAGTTCCTCTATTGTTCCAAAAATTGGATATTTATTGTACCTCCTAGTTTTCTCCTTTCACAACTAATATAAATTAAACCCATCCAAATCACCATGGTAAGTTACAGGAGTGAGCAGCATGTCCAAATAATTAAACTTTGTTTTCAACTTACATAAGTGTTCGTTGTTAAAAACGTGGTGTCCCTCCAAAGTCGTTTGGTGGCCGATAGACGGTCTAATCCACAAACTTCATCTTATGCAAGTACCTCCGCCATTAATAAAAATTCTCTTTTCTTTCCTATCTTTCAGGAAATTTTTCGTTCAAGTAGATAACTGCAAGTCAAACATGAAGACCATCAGAGCTGTGGAGTCGCCCAAGGCTCAAAACTAGGCCCCTTCCTCTACAACTTGATGACTTCAGACCAACCTTCACCAATTGGATGCGAGAACCTTCTGTATGCTGATGACTCGCTCACCTACGCCACATCAATGTCACCTCTAATCGCTGTCCAAAAAGTAGAAACCCACATTAACAGACTCTTCCAATTCTACCAGAAATGGGGCATCCGAATCAATACTTCCAAATCGAAACTTGTCTGCTTCAGGAGACCTTCAACTGGTAGAGGCCTTCGCACCGCAACAATTTGCAGAAATCTGGTCCTAAGACTCCCTGACGGATCCTCCAGTGGCAAAGCCAAATGTCAAGTACCTGGGAGTGCACTTCAATGAGTTGCTAAGGTTTAACCTGCACTCAAGAAATGTTCTGAAAAAGGCCAGCTGGGCTTTCAGCCGTTTGCTGAAAAGAAGATCAGGTCTTAGCCAACCGACAAAGATATTAATCTACAAGCAGCTCCTGCGACCAGTGATCAGCTATTCCTTCCCAGTCTGGTTGTCCATCTCGAAGACAGCTATGAAGGAACTTCAACTATTCGAAAGGAAGATACTGAGGATCTGCACTGGACTCTACTTCGACCGTCAACGACAGAAACACTACAGGAACGAGCATCTCTACACAGAAGCCAATTTAATCCCGCTGGACAAATATCTAGTTCTTTCAACGAAGAAACTAATGGGGAACATCATCGACCACCCGAATCAGCTTATGAGAAGGATGACCACAGAACAACGACATCCCGAGCCGAGGTACCTCAGTGTGATGGAAACTCTGGATGACAACGTAATCATGGACAACGAGGAAGTAGTCTCGTTCTACGCTGACATTGGGTCAGCCTACCACCGCGGCTAAAACGCCATCCCTGCCCACAACCCACAAAAATCACAACTGACAACCAGGAATGAACACCCTGAGGACAATACAACCGACATTTTAAATTTATTTTTTTTTTCGTCATGTAAATTTTATATAAAAATAATTAAACTTAAGTCACTGTATATAGTTAGGCCCCCTATGAGCCAACAAATGTAAACTTTCATACATACATATGTAGTACGAGTATCTTATTAGTTGTAAGCCAAATTGTAAATAGTATGTTCAATAAAACAAAATTGAATTGAATTGAATTCGTTTGGTGGCCAAACTCACTCAGTCAATGCGGGTGGGCCAGATAAAAGTTTCTTTTTGAAAATGCAATAAAATCAACAAAATTAAATGTTGTCCAAGTATTATGGCTTTATTAGTAAAAGCAAACATTCTCATGAATTATGGATCACAATGCAGTTCAAGTGGCTGCCTTAGCTGGCTTCACAGTAGTGTACTCTTAACTTGTAAGGAAATAATCTGAGATCTTTGTGCAGAATTCTCCTCAGGCTAGTGCGAGATATGTTAAGCTGTTGAGATCGATGGTGAATTGATGATCGTGAATTGAGTCTCACACTCTCGGCTACAGCAGGCCACATTTTACCTTACGATGACTAGGACCATAAGTGTTGTACACTAGCATACTAGTCTTACGAACTTTTTGCACAAACTTGCGTACAACAGCCGGGGTAGGTGTTTCATGTCGGCCAAAACTTCTTTTAAAAAAACGCTCTGCTTGGGCTACAAAGCACTCACTTTGAAAATAAGTTTTCAATATGTCCCAAGGTTGTTGAATCGTTAAACGACTTATTTCGGTCCGCGGAGGTATGATCCTGATTTTCTTTCAAGATATCGAGAGGGAAAAGGCTGCCAGTGTCAAAATAACCTGTGATTTAAAAAAAAATTACCAGATGGCTTATCCTTTACTTGGTGAATTTTTTTGTGCATACATCCACACAAGATCTAACTGGGCTTTAGAGTGTCTTTCTTCTTCGAAAAGACGTAGGCTGTTAGCGGTCCAACGAGCCTTGCCACAGAATGAACGTCAATGACAATGGACAATTTGCATGAACACTTTGAAGGTAACGTTATCTCTTGCAGTAGTGACGTGAATTCGTCACCAATATCATGCAATTTGGTAGGATTTCTGACGTCGGTCGCAGGCTTACGACAATATGCCCAATGGACCCATGCCTATAAAGTCCACATAACAACAAATATCTCCGCCACTATTAGAAATAAAATTCACTTTTTGCTGGCGAATTTTCCCATTTCCCACCTAAAGCCTAGTACTCAGTTCAAGTGAAAATGAAAATTTCATATAAAAGTGACTGCTGGTTCACTGGCATGAAATCCGCAACGAGAGGTGAGTACTAAAATGTGGATTGGAAAAACAAATATGTGCCACAACTTTTTCCACGCTATGATTTTCATTTCTCAATGTACAACCATCAGGAAAAAGTTTAAGGCAACGTGGAAAACTGTGACATTTGTCAGTTGATTTAAATATTTTGTTTCAAAACAAAAAATTGAAAATTTATAAACAGAAAGAACGAATCAGTTTAAAAATAATTGTTTTTTTTTTCATTCAAAGTGAGTATCAAAAATCCACGTGGAAAAGTTTATTCTATTTTCATTTTTATTCTCCGCATGCCTTAAACTTTTTCCTGATGGTTGCACATTGAGAAATGAGAATCATAGCGTGGAAAAAGTTGTGGAACATATTTGTTTTTCCAATCCACATTTTAGTACTCACCTCTCGTTGCGGATTTCATGCCAGTGAACCAGCAGTCACTTTTATATGAAATTTTCATTTTCATTTGAACTGAGTACTAGGCTTTAGGTGAAATTAATTCCCACTAGATGTGAAGAGTACCAGGTTCCCGCGTAAAGATATCTACAAAGCCACCTGGGTATCACCTGATGGAGCCACTCGTAACCAAATAGACCACGTGTTGATAGACCGTCGCCACTACTCGAACTTGATGACGGTACGAACGTACCGAGGTGCCAATATCGACTCGGATCACTATCTTGTTGGCATGGTTTTCCGAGGGCGGATTGCCTTGCGAAGACGCATTGCATCCGCCGATCAGGTTCGAATCAACACGGCTGCCCTGCCCAATGAAAACACCAGTAACACCTTTGGTAATGCGTTAGGACTCGCCCTAGAAACACCTGATTAAGGGAGAGTAAGTCGTGGATTCAGTATGCTGGACGTAAATCAGAAGTGGACACGTCTTAAAAATACTGTCATTAGTACTGCCAACTCCATCTTAGGCAGCAGTCGTAAAAATCGGAACGACTGGTTTGATGATGAATGCAAGCTAGCGACTGAACGTAAGAATGTTGCGTACCGAGCAATGCAACAATCTCATAGAACGCGGGCACGCGAAGAGGAATATAAAAAGTTCAGAAGAACAGAAAAACGGCTTCACAGACAAAAAAAATCAGCCTGGGAGAAGAACTTAATCTGTGAAATAGAAAACAGCCGAGAGCGAGGTCCGCACCAGGCGCGGAAGTTCTACCAATCCGTCCGAAACATGGCGCAGTACACACCACGCTGCACATACTGCAAGGACGGAGAGGGAAATCTGATCACCGATCCTGAAAGCATACTGGAGCGATGGGAAGTGTTCTTTAATGAATTGGTAAATGGTCAGCTCACTGCAAAAGTGGAGGCTCCACTACTTAAAGAAGAATACCCTATGTTGCCGCCACCAAGCATAGAAGAGGTTGAGAAGGCTATAGGCCGGCTTAAACAGAACAAAGCCCCGGGAGCCGATGGCATACCAGCCGAATTATTCCATCACGGCGGGCTAGCCTTACGTCAAGCAATTCATGGTATTATAGTACAGGTATGGGAGCAGGAAGAAATGCCAGAAGACTGGCGAAAAGGTTTAATATGCCCCATACATAAAAAGGGAGATGTCACAACGTGCATCAATTATAGAGGTATCACGTTGTTGAGTACCGCCTATAAGATACTCTCCTCTATCCTTCAAGACCGGATAACCCCATACGCTAAAACCGTCATCGGACAATATCAGTGTGGTTTTATTCCAGGCAAATCAACAACTGATCAGATCTTTACCATTAGGCAGGCGATGGAAAAATGTCTAGAATTTAACATCCCAACATACCATCTGTTTATAGACTTTAAGGCCGCCTATGATAGCATAGCCAGGGTAGAACTTTACAAAGCCATGAGAGAATTCGGCATCCCAAATAAATTGACACGACTATGTAGGTTGACCATGACCAACGTAACAAGCCAAGTAAAAATAGCCGGATTGCTATCCAGATCAATCAATCAATCCTTTAAATACCTTGGGTCAATAGTAGCAGCCGATAACAATATAGAAGAAGAAATACGCGGGCGGCTTCTCAAATCCAACAGAGCCTACTATAGTCTGTCAAAGCTCTTCAAATCCAGAAATCTCACCATAGTTTCAAAACTGCTGCTGTACAGGACCATGGTCCTGCCAGTACTCACATATAAATCCGAGACTTGGGTTATTAGCAAAAGGCACTCCGACCACTTAGCTGCGTTCGAGAGAAAAGTCTTAAGGAGAATTGTTGGCCTCGTATGTGAGGAAGGACGATTCCGGAGACGGTACAATCATGAACTGTACGCAATCTACCTTGAAGCAGATATCGTGACAAAAATTAAGCTCGGTAGACTCCGGTGGGCAGGGCACCTAGCTCGAGTTATAGGTTTTAAATAATCCGTTTTATAAACGAAAGAAAAACAACAATTCGGTTTTCGAAAAAAAGAAATTACAATTTTATTTAAGCTTAATTTTAATGACTGTTAGCTAATGAGGCCAAGCGTAAAGTGAAGTCTCTGTACTCTACTTTAATCTCTGTACTCTACTCTAATCTCCTTACTCTCAGTAGTTTTTTATGCTCATATTTATAAGTTAATTACAACAGATGTATACAATCGCAATGATCATTAATTTACGAAAGTACTGCAATACTTCGTGTTGTGTACATTCTTCATTCTGACCGAGTGAGTATGATGTTGCGTAACTCCTCCGCCACCAGAATCAGGTGTTTGCCAAAGTGATGAACAGCTGATGTTGATAATTGAGGTCTTTGACCTTATGTTTCTGTTTTTTCTAATGATATCGTGTCGTAATTATTTGATTTTATGTGATGATTAACTAACTAGAATTATGCTTTTGTTACGTTGGGTATACATATTTACATATATTACTTCAAGAAACCGATTTTAACCTTATTTAATTACAATACATAATATTTAAGTCTATTTAGATGATATTATAAAAAATATTCATTTCATTTACAATATTTGAACGGTTTCTTGTACAAAATAATTTTTTCTTGAATTTTAATTTTAAAATAGGTAATTTTTTAGACAATTTAATTTTATTAACATCGTACTTGTATATTGTTGTTATAATTTGTGTGTTCTGTTTTCTTTTGTTAGAATATTGTATACAATATTGATACAAATTATTATTATTATTGTAATTCGGATGTGCAAGGTCTATTTAAGCTATCTTCTGACTTGGGACTAGGTTGAATTTATAAATGAGTATAGATTTTTGAACTAATTGTTATTTAAATTTACGCATTCTTTTAATTTTGTTCTTATGTGATTTTCTGTTTTGTGGTGTTATGACTACAACTTTTTTATCTAAACTAACTTTTAATTTTTTTGCTCTAGGGGTTAATTTGTTACGTCTATTGTTAAATTCGAAAACAGAATCATTTTCTTGAAAAATTGGAGGATCTTCTCTATTTTTATTTAATTTGTTTATTATGCCTCTATTGTGTTGATCTATTTTATTTTTAACTTGTTCAAAGAGATTAGTTTGAAAATATCGCAATTTATTTAAGTAGTCATGCTTAGATTCATAATTTATATCCTTAATAAACTTAGGTGTCCTTCCAGTGAATAGTTCTATTGGTGTTAAGTTAGTAACTGAGTGAATGCTGTTATTGTAGGTAGTGAGGGCTTCATTAAGTATATCCTTGCATATATGTTTTTTGTCTTTGTCATAAATTATTCTGTAAATTTCTGTAAGGGTCGAATGGAATCTTTCGACGGGTGAATTTCCTGTGGAGTTTTGAGGTGTTGTGATGTGTAATGTTATTTCATATTGAATACAAAATTCCTTAAATAAATTTGAGCTGAATTCTGATCCAGGATCGCAGACAATTGTTTTTGGTGAACCATGGTGACAAAAAAACTCTCTCAAGGATTGAATTATATTGATGCTGTTACGAGCTGTTAAGATATAGGCGGATGCAAATTTGGAAAACCTATCAATTATTGTCAAAATTTGTTGGTTATGTATTGCGTAAACATCGATGTGTAAGGTATCTAGAGGTAGACTAGGTGTTTTTGTGACTTCATACTTGACTTTGGGAGGATGCCTTTCATATTTCAATAATTGACATTTTTCGCAATTGTTTATAATTTTTGTTATTTTAGTTTTCATATTAGGAAAATAATAAGTTCGGCGAAGGTGTTGAAATGTCTCATTTATACCTCTGTGGTTAGATTTTAAATGGTATTCATTTATTTTTTCGTCTTGATCATCGTTGTTTACTAAATCAATCAACATTTCCTTGCAGCGAATAAGTTTAAATATTTTACGGTTGGAAAAAAGTTTTGAAAAAACTATTTGAACTATTCTAAAAGTATCGTCATCCGTATATACTGCCATTAGTTTTTTTGGAGAAATATTGTCTTTAAGGATTGATGTTATTATTTGTTCATTGTATAAATCTGGCTGTCTAAAGATTCTTCGCCGTTTATTCTGAAATAATATTTTATAAGTCATGTCCGGGATTGTTTCAGAATTAGTTTTGATAAGAACAAGTTGGTCAGTGAATTCATTTAATGAACGTTCTGAAATTGCTATTCCATCGTCTAAATTTTCTAAAGCAGAATGCACGGTAGAAATGTTGCTACTTGTTTCCAAATCGTTTACGTTATTTTGCATGGATTCGTTCACGTTTACTTCAATGCGACTTAAAGCATCAACATTAGTATTTAATTTACCTTTTTTGTAGTGTATTTCATACTCGAATTCCTCAAGCTTAAGTCGCCATCTTATCAATTTCGAGTTAGTATCTTTCAAAGAAAACAACCAGGTCAGTGGTTTGTGGTCTGTCACTATATTGAATTTACGTCCATATAGATATGGACGAAAATGTTTCGTGGCCCAAACAATTGCAAGAAGCTCTTTTTCCACTGTGCTGTAGCTGATTTCTGAGTCTGATAATGTGCGTGATGCATAAGATATCGGCTTGTCAAAACCTATTGGACCCTGACTTAAGATTGCACCTAGAGCAAAATTGCTCGCATCTGTTGTTAAATTGAAAGGCTTTGAAAAATCCGGATATTGCAAAAGTGGGTCATTACTGAGAATGTCCTTGCAATGCTCAAAACAGTTACGGTAACGTTCATCTAATGAAATAGTTCTGCCTTTTTTTAAACATTCTGTCAATGGCTTTGTGAGTTTAGCAAAATCTTGAATAAATTTTCTATAATACCCTAACAGACCGAGGAAGGATTTGATTTGCTTCTGTGTGCGAGGAATTGGGAATTTTTTTATTGTCTCTATTTTTTCAGGGTTTGGTTTTACACCTTGTGGAGTTACAATGTGTCCAAGGAAAGCTACCTCTTTTCTCAAAAATTCGGACTTGTTCAGCTGAACTTTAAGGTTAGCTTGTCGCAACTTTGAGAAGACTTTTTTAAGGTTTTCCAAATGCTCTTGAAGAGAAGTCGAGAACACAATGATGTCGTCCATATAAATAAGACAATTTCTTCCCTGCATGTCTCTCAAAACATTATCCATGACTCTTTGGAAAGTACATGGGGCGTTTTTAAGGCCGAATGGCATCCTAAGAAATTCATAGTGGCCATTATCCACTGTGAACGCTGTTTTACTTATATCCCTGCGGTCTATTTCGATTTGATGGAAACCTGATGCTAAGTCGAGAGTAGTAAAATACATACTCCTTCCTAGTTTATCCAAAATATCTTCCATATTAGGTAGTGGATATCTATCGCCAATAGTTTTTTCGTTGAGCTTGCGATAGTCCACTACAAGACGCCACTTTTGTTTGTTCGACGCATCTATCTTTTTGGGGACAATCCATATTGTATTTGGTTCTGAATCTCTTTCTTGTGGATTTCCGGATATCTATAGGACTTTGTGTAAATGGGTGTTTCATCGTTTGTTTTGATTCGGTGTTTGATTGCGTTCGTGAACGTAAGTGCACTACCGTCTTTGAAAAATATATCATCATATTGCCTACAAAGTTTTAAAATTTGTTCTTTTTCCTCTGAATTCATATGGTTTGTTCGAAGTAAGGTTGTAATGTCGTTATTGGATATTTGTTCAGGTTGGTGCAGATGGTATTTAACGTTAACATTATAAACTTCATGAAAGTTGATATAAGGTTCAACTTTTAAAGGTTGCTCTAAAAACAGTTTTTGTTCATGATCTGACATATTTATCACTTCTACGAGACTGTACCATTTGGAAGATCTAAAAATGCCTTCAGGTATTTTTAAAAATTTATTTACCATTGTGGGTTTTATATATATATCTCCATTTTCTATATCTACTGGTAAGCTAGCTATAATTTTGGAATTCGGAGGAATATTAATAATTTTTGATGTGTAATTGGGTTTGAACTGGAGAGGTATTTCACATGTATTTGTTTCTAGAATCTTGTCTTTAAGGTTGACTCTAGCTTGTAAACGTTTCAGCATCTCTAAACCTATTAAGCCGTCAAAATAGGAATGAAATTTAAAAACTAAAAATTTAAATTTCTCATCCGTATTTAATTCTTCAAATGCGGGGAGTGTAACCTGCTTGTTTAGTTTGTACTTATTAAAAACAGTAGTGATACAAACAGGTTCAATAATTTCAAGTGTCTCATAATTCGTCGCTTCTGGATTAATAAAGTTTACTGAAGCACCTGTATCTATAAGGAACTTCAGTGGTTTTCCTGATCTAGACATGATGGAAATATATGGCAATAAATTTGTACACTGTTTATTTATGTCAATGAATCCTACTTGTTTTCCGAGGCAATAAACCGAAAATTTGTGTCATCTATTTCGTGGTTTATCTCATCGTTATAATTATAAAATTCATTTGATACATCTTGATGTTCAATAGGAATATACTGATCTAATTGTGTATAAGAGAATGGTTCAGGGTAAGAGTCTAAATAGTTTATTGAATTTGTTTCTATTGATGGATTCTGGTAGTATGTGGGATCTTGTTGTATATTATACACTTCTTTAATCGAGTAGTTGGAATGAGCGTTGCTGTTGTTGTTGCTTGGCGTGTTATTTGTATGTGTGTTGAATGAATTCGGAGCTCTATAATTGGACTGCTGAGTTCTAGTGTTTTGGGTTGTACCGCTTGCTATATCCATTGGCGCTGGATATGTTATGGAAGGTTGGGTAAAATTGGTTGGTCTGGGTGCTATATTCTGATTTTGATATGGAATAAAATGGTTATTCAATGGAATAGATTGAGAAAAATGTTTTGGTCTGGTTGGTACAATATTTTGATTTTGATATGGGTATGAAAGGTTATTGTATGGATTTCCAATGTTTTGGTTTTGACGTTGGTTTGGGAAAGTAGAAGGGTTTTCAACAAAGACATTATTTTGTGGAAACGGTTGCATATTTAGTCTCTGAGGAAATACGTTTGACCTTTGGCCAGAAGATGTAATACCGTGACTAAACTTAAATGGATTTTGATTTGTTGGTGCTGAATAGTTTGATCTAATTGACTTAGAAGTATTAATTGGAGCAGAGTATTTCATGTAATAAGAATTTTGTTCTCTTATGCAAAAACTAAATGCTTCTTGAAGTGTGGTCGGTCTCATAGCTGTAACGGTTGAACCTAGAGGTTCCCTAAGACCAATAAGAAATGTATTAAGGCACATTTCTGAATAAAGATGACCTTTGGCTAAAACTACATTAGAGTCTCCTTCGTGAATATGTACGTGGTTATTTAATGTCGACAAAATTTCTACAATTTTTGAGTAAAATACTTCAATTGTGTCATTCATTTGTTTAATATTATGAAGGTCTCTTATAAGGGAAGTTTCACATCTTTTATCAGAATAATGCAATATCAGATTTTCTTTGATTAAGGGCCAGTCCAAAGGTGTTCCAAACATGTTTAAAACTTCGTTTGCTTCACCAGTAATCTTGTTTCGTATTGCTCTCATGATGATTCGAGCATATGGCGTGTTGTTAATACTACCCATAAGACTTAATATTTCTTCAACATTATTGAAAAATTCGTAGAGAAGTCTACGATTTCCACTAAATTGGGGAAGATCTTTTACGGCATTGGGAATTTTGAGTGTATTAAAGATGTTATTAATTTCACCAATGTTAACCGCATTACTCAAATTATTTGCTTCATTTCTTGCGTTAATATTTGTGTTAATATTGCTGGTTAAATTATTTGAATTATTGTTGAGATCATGAGATCCATTGATAACACTACTACCGTTAATTGAACTGTTTAAAAACAAACCATCTAAACCCAAGCCAGAAGATCTAAGAGGATATTCCGTATTAACTGGATTATTATTTCCCGTTGTATTTTCATTAGTCATTGTTAAACTATGTTCGTCTTCTTCACTTTCACAATCTGGTTTACAATATGGTCTATATATGATTGAATTTTTTGAGTAATGACTGTTTGACTTATGTTTACGCATATGTAAGAAAAAGAATGTAAATGGAATAATGATACTTGTATATTATAATATTACTGTAATATTATTTTAATAAAGATATACTTATGTGCAAAAACTAATAATATGGAAATTATACAATAAAAATAATTATATATGTAGATATAAGTTTAAGTTTAGTTTAGTTAAAGTAATAATAATATAATATTTACGATAAATACATACATATACCCATTAAATAGATTAATACTATTTCCAGTTATATTAAATTGTAGTTCTGTTAATCGATTCACCGAAAGTTCGTCCTGGGCCAATGAATTAAAATTCTCCACGCAAGGTGTGCCCTGGTCCTTTGTTCTTTTGCAAAAATCCACTTATCATCAATATGATTTTGATGTGAAGCACAAGTACAGTCAACTATCTTGATGTCTCAATAAATGCAATTTTCATTTGCAATATCAATGTACTTTTGATATATAAACTCACAAGGAAATATTGACTTTAAAAACGCTGTCTTCGAGAAATTTGCAAAAAAGACCGACTGCGCCAGTTATAGGTTTTAAATAATCCGTTTTATAAACGAAAGAAAAACAACAATTCGGTTTTCGAAAAAAAGAAATTACAATTTTATTTAAGCTTAATTTTAATGACTGTTAGCTAATGAGGCCAAGCGTAAAGTGAAGTCTCTGTACTCTACTTTAATCACTGTACTCTACTCTAATCTCCTTACTCTCAGTAGTTTTTTTATGCTCATATTTATAAGTTAATTACAACAGATGTATACAATCGCAATGATCATTAATTTACGAAAGTACTGCAATACTTCGTGTTGTGTACATTCTTCATTCTGACCGAGTGAGTATGATGTTGCGTAACTCTCGCATGAGCGAAGAGGAACCTGCTCGGAAAGTTCTTTGTGGTACATTCTATGGTAGACGACAGCCTGGTAGACCATGCTTGCGCTGGAGAGATGGCGTAGACCAGGACGCCCGAAGCCTTGGGGTGCGCAACTGGATGGCATCGGCTAGAGACCGGGATAGGTGGAGAGACTTGTTGAAAGAAGCCAGGACCGGAACCCGGTTGTCGAGCCGATGATGATGATGAGATGTGAAGATATTTCCTATGTGAAATTAGCTCCCGCGAAGTAAGCTCACTGCACTTAGAAATAATATAATTTGTAAATATTGTTGTTTCAATTTTTGTCTTTCTCTTTCTTTGAAGCTCAACATAAAAAAAAAAACTTTTTGCTAAATTATTTTTTGTTATGAAATGAATGTTTTTAACTCTAAAATTTAGTTCAAAAAGATAAAGAAAAATTTAGCAGATCTTAAAGTAAGACAAACAGCCCTATCGAGGTATCCGTTCGGAGAAAATTATTTTCCGAATTGTTCGAAATCGGAAAATTTTCTACCTAGGTACCCTGTCCGATTAACATATCGGAAAATCTTCCGATAAAATGTGACGCTCATCAACGCATTGCGATTAAGTACATATAGCAAAGAATTTTTTACATTTATGCGTTATTTTTGTTTGTTCTGAAGTGGATACCTCGAACGAAATCTAAGTTCCGATCGGAACGGACTATCGTTTCGAAACTTCTTCCGAACGGATACCTCGATAGGTCTGAATATCTTTAACGTTAAAGTTTACATTCGTTTAAGATTATCATTTATTTATTATTACTATACATACTATTACATATAGCTCATTTCAAAAGCCATTTTTAAAGTTAACTTCCATTTAAAAATTAATTTAGAGTTGGTTTCAATTGCTACGTCAGTGAGTTTATCCTATTGATACGGAGTGTAACTATAACTCAAATAAAAATCTGGAGTTCCAATTGCAAGGTATCTGACTTTTATTGGTATCTTTTTTCAGTTCAATTATTATAAACGTCATATGTTCCAGACATCCATACACCAACTCATGACGTTCACCTCATAAATGTATTTCTATGAAACATTCAAGAATAAAATTTTAACTGATAAGATATCGGTATCTGCTGGCTTGAGTTTCATTCGATTTGATTTCAATCAACCAATTTGCAAGCAACGTTTACAAAAACACTTGTCAAAGGAAATCAACCCGCTTAGTCTATTTGGCTTTGTTTACAGAATTTAACATAGACTTTGCAAAAGTTTTAAAAATCGATTTAATCTTTTGAATAATATTTTACTAAAAATGGTTGTAACTTGTGAAATTATTTTCGACCAAAATTCGCATGGAACTTATTTTGCTGGACAAACAGTATCCGGTAGTATAATTTTGAACACCGATAAAACAAAAACCATCAAGGGTTAGTAAACCAAACTCTTAAAAATATTTTTTGTCTGCACCTTATCTTACATAAAAATATTTTCTGTCGTAATAATATAGTATCTTAGATTAAAATTACCATTGGCCAGATACTTTTAGAAAGAAATCAATCTTAAGTAGGTAAACTTATTGTATCTACATACATATAATTATTGTCGTCGTATTATGTGTTGTTGCATTTTATTGTATCGGAGCGTGAGTGGCAGAGCTGTAACTACATACCTTCATATAAGTGGCATTGCATAAAAATTAAAAATACATACATATAATGTTTTTTTCTGTCCAAAAGTTTTACTTTCAATAGAAATTCTCTTATACTTGTAAGTATTTAATAATTCTTTTTACGAAAGATGAAGTTATATCTGTTGCACATACATACATACATAATGTATTACAATATATTTTTTTTCGCAATTCGATTAAATGCATTTTGATCAAACTTGATAGGGAGGACGAAAAAGTGTTTCTTGTAATTCTGTCTATCTGGTTGTCTGTTCAAATACAGTCTAAGCGGCTCACTCAAAAAAAGGACATAACGGCTCGTAGAAAGCCACAACCTAATGACTTACAACTTTAAACCATTCCTGTGTAAGTGCTAGCAGGCATGGAAGGGACATACACATTTCTGCAGATTCCGTACGGCTAATCAGCAGCACTTTCATGAAAGATATTTTTGGAAGAGATACTCTTGAAGGATTTGTCAATTCCTCGCAAGAGGCAGTACTCCTTTGACAACTATTTTGCAGCGGCCGAGAATCGAATCCAAGACCTTCTGCACGACAGTCCAACGCACTTTTTTTCATTCATTTTTATTATTATTAAATTAAATTTGGTGGTGCAACAGTTCGGAGTGAACCAGGACCTAGTGACTTACAACTCTCAACCATTCCTGTGTGTGTGTTACCAGGAACAGAGGGGACCTACAATTTTCTGCCGATTCCGAACGGCTAGTGAGCCTGAGCAGCACTTTCCATGACAAGAGTAACTCTTGGAGAATTTGTCAATTTCTCGCAAGAGGCAGTAAACCCCTGAAAAAAACTTTCTTGCAGCGGCTGAGAATTGAACTCGAGACCTTCCGCATGACAGTCCAACGCACTAACCATTATGCCAAGGGGTATTAGAATTTGTATTATTATTCATCTTATAACTATCTTAAACCTAGACGAAAATTCATAAAAACTAGCCTACTTATCCGATAACTTACAGCTAACTTACTGACTCCGGGCGCTCTAAGCTAAGCTATATCTTAATTCTAATACCTTACGGCCTAAAAACTTTTTTTATTTTAAACTACATATATCCTTTTATTTTTCTCGAGAAAATGTAAAAAAAACTCCGATGTCCCTACATACAAGTCCTCGTCAACGTTCGCTATTAACAAACAACCACCAGAACTGGATCCCATGTCTCACACTGTCCCTGCGGATCCGATCGGGCACAGTCCTACTGAACCGAAGTGGCTCTGCTCCGTCTCGTGCGAGGACGTCTCGACTTTAAGGGAGCCGCCTACAGTCCTACGGCCGACACGTGGTAGATCAGCGGAATCGCCATTCTATCCTGGACATGGGTGAGATAAAGCCGCTTAGACGTACACTCTCATAATAATCGTTCTTAGGTTAGTAAGCCCCAAAAATTAGGCTGTTGGTCGAGGACATACATAGCTCTTGCAAGGTGACCCCGAATCAGCTTTATCAAAAAATAGTCAATTCTGTTTATGTTGGCTTCCTTGTATAGAATCCGGTTGAAATAATAATGTTTGTGAGGGCCATGTAGCAAATTACTTTGACTCTGCTATAAAGCCGGCTGCTGTAAAACAACCGTTTCGTCAAGGCAAAGGCTCCCTGAGCCCTGATAAGAGTCTGTCGAAATACAAATACTGATCCAACCAGACGCCAAGGAAATTCACTACACTTTTACTCGCGAGTAGCTGTCCATGTGGCCCTACGATCACTAGAGTGCTCCAGTTCTTTCTCGTATCCCTTGAGGCTCCAAGCAGCGGAGTCCTAAACAGAATCGTTTAAGATTTCTGAAAGTTGATTTGCAACTTCCAGTCATCATAATATCTCTGATTCTTGTCGAAGTCATGCTTAAAAAGAATTCTTAGAGCTGTTCTGTACGCTATAAGATCATCGGCACACGCAATCAGTCCACTCAATTTTCTTTAAACTTGAGAGATATAACTACGGTGACCATCCATCCCGGGTTTGCCAGAGCTGTCCCGTATTTCAATAGCCTGTCCCATTTTTACTTGCGATGTTAGTACTATAGGGCAAGTTCTGCATTTGGAAAAAAAAATCTAACTCGAGATTTTGATCAAAGTTGACATCACGATGATAGCGAATACGAAAAAAGTGGGTCCGGCAATTCCGTCTGTCTGTCTGTATGTCTGTATGTCCGTATGTCTGTATGTCCTCATGTCTGTATGTCTGTACCTCGAACTACAGCCTAAACTACGAGTTCTTCTAACTCGGTAATTAAGGGTTTTCGGTGATTCACGAGAGGAGAAATTGAAATTTTTTTTTAGCTCCAAAACTAACGGTACCCCCCATACATCTATAATGCATAATCTTATTTATCTCGAAAACGGCTCTAACAATTTTGATAAAAAAAATATGTGTGATATTATGGACATGGGCTACATTTTCGTCAAAAAAAAAAATATGGAGGAAATGTTATTAGGGGTATCTGTCAAAGAACCGTTTTTTTGATTTTCGAGTTTCTCACCAACGCCAACGGCTGCAACGATTTTAACCAAAATTTGTATGCAGGAGCTGCTTTGCATTTGAAAAAATATAAACTAAATTTTTTTTCAAAAAAATTGTTTTTGGATTTTTAAAAAAATAATACAATTTTTTTTTTTTTTGGAAAATTCAATATCTTGGAATCCGATACACGATTAAATTTTTAAATTACGTTTTAAAATGTATTTTATTAAATACTAACAATTCGCATATCAATTTTTTTATAAAAATTTTAAGGAAAATTTAGTACACAAAAAACATGTTTCAGTGTGTCTGTATGTTTGTACCTCTCACTACAGCCTTAACCACTGGACCTATTTGTTTCAATCTCGATATTTAAGGGTCTTCGGTGAATCCCTAGAGGAAAAATTGATTTTTTTTTTTAGCTCCAAAACTAACGCTACCCCCATACACCCGTAATGCAAAATCTTATTTATCTCGAAAACGGCTCTAACGATTTTGATAAACAAAATTAGGTGTGATATTATAGACATGGACTATATTTTCGTCTAAAAAAATTGGGGCAAAATGTTATTAACGGTATCTGTCATAGAACCGTTGATTTTCGACTTTTTCGTTAACAGCTCTAAAGATTATACCAAAAATTTTCAGCAGGATTATGCGATTGGTTAAATGATCTACTGCTGATAAGATAGGACCATTTTTATATGGTACTAAATTGAAAATGGAAAATTATGATGAGCATAATCTTCCCGTTAATATCAAGAGCTAATATTTGGTAAGTACTTTCTAGAGATACCTAGGAACTAGTTTTTATGTGTCGGATCCAAAAAAAAAATTACTGGATTTTTTTGACCCACCCTAATATACAGGGTGTCCCACAGTCACCGCCCCAAATGAAAACCATGGATTTCTGAGGTCATTTTAAGTCGAAAAACTTAAGAAGTAATTTTCTCGTTTTCGTCCCGTTTTCGAATTATAACGGTTTTTATGATTATTCCCTTAACTGGCTTTATCTTTGCCAAACTACGTCCGATTCGTTAGATTTTTTTTATAACCAATCAAAAATCCGGAAAACCGTTTCTTCTCAATTTTGCATCAAACCCAATTTTTTTCGTTTTTTAAGTTGTTTTTTTTTCACTTTGATATCATTTTATTCCAAAAAACACGTTAATGAGTATTAGTTTTTTTCGCTTATTATTAAAGCCCAGTTTATTTTCTTAAAAAAAAATATTTTTTTCCCTTAAAATAACACTAAATGTAATTACAAAAAATAAACAAACTGAGTGAATTTAAAAAAAAAACTAATTTTTAAATACAAAATTAATTAAAATTATCACAGCCAGAGACTGTCCTCAGGGTGGGGTATTATCACCCTTGTTGTTGAGTCTTGTAGTGGATGAATTGTAAGAAAATAAACCTCCCAGTGTGTATGCTGCATTGGATTTGTAGGTGATATCGGTAAAATTACTGTAGGTAAATTTGAAGAAACTCTTTGTGATATTAAAAAGAGAAGACTAAGAATTAAAAGGAAATGGTGTCTATCTGTAGGACTATTAACAAACCCCTCCAAGATGCATCATACTAATTACCAGGATAAGACTTCTGCCGTTTATGTTATCTATCCAGTTAGCTGGTGAAGTAATTGTAACGCAAAGGAACAAACACTTAAAAGTTATAGTCGGGAAAGCCACAAAGTCCCTAATGTTTTGTAACAGACTTGCAGGCAAGTAATGGGGATACAAACCAAACATCTTCAGGTGGATGTACACTATGATGGTAAGATCCCTTCATTACCTATAGTGGGGTTGCATGAAACAAGAGAACCGAATTATCAACAACTGAGAAAACCCTAAAAAAGGCTTGCGTGTATCTGTACTACAGAATTAATGAGAACCTATCCTCCACCGCTATGGAGTTTGTCCTCCATCTATCCCCTCTACACGAGGTCCTCAGAAGTGCGGCCAAAGAAGGTATCATGAAATTCTCAAAGAAAGGAAGCGGGACTTTCTTGACATATCAAGAGATGGTATGATCAAAAAATATAATTTCGAGAATAACTCTTTTACAGAATTAAGCAACAAAAAAGATTGGGTAGGAGAAGAACTAAATTACACTCTCGAAATAAATACCATCAAGTGGATCGAGAACAAGCAAAGAGACTGGTGCAGAAATCCTTGGACCTAGAATCAAACCATTCAACCAGCATGTTTCCAGCGAATGTATACGCCAAAGGGATATGCGTGGATCGAAATCTCAAAAAAAAAACTATCGTATAAAGACCATTGCCATTATGTCAGATAGCCAAGCTGCACTCAAGGCATCATCAGGAAAATACAGACCACTCATTCACCAAAGAAAAAGCCATCTGGGACAAAACCAGGTGGAAGAGAACGATCTATCTTCTCTGAAGGTGAACCAAATACTAAGATTCATAAGAGCATTCGACTTGTAGGAAGAACTATAAAATGAGCAAGCTCATCCATTTTTTAAGTGGAGGAACAATAGAGCTCCCCCAATACATAATTATTCATTCATTCATTCAATGTACATTCAAAAAGTCTTATTTGCCTTGTTGACAAGAAACTCAGTCATTTAAATAATGAAATTCAAAATATTAATGTTAAGTTTATTTTTAGTTTTGAGTGAAGATCGTATAATTTATTTTATTATTCCTTTTTTTTGAATTTCATTGTGTTTGTTTTTTTTTTTTTTATTACTATTTTTTCTTTCATGAACATATATAAATATATACAATATATTTTCTGATGTTTTTAAATTTTTGTATTCAAAAGTTTCAAATATTTAATAAATTAATTAAGTAAAAATATATTTCTTGTCAAAACATTCAGAAAATATTTTTTGGATTTTCGAAAAAATATTTTAAAAATTAAAACTAAGTTTATTTCTTCACATTTTCTTACATTCATTTTTTAGCTGTTTGAAAATTTAAATAAAATACCTGATTGCGCTCTTAAGGGACTTAGAATTTAATTCAACTGTTTGAAAGAAAAAGAATTTCTTACACGTAAAATTTTTATGACGTCGCACATAGGTCAATTTTTCACATTTATGCGGCCAAAAATATTCATCCACTTATATTCTTTGTATTGGGTTTTATATGACGAAAAAAAATATAATTTTAATAAAAAAACTATTTTGAGGTAAATTTAGAAATATTTTGAGGTTTTTTAATTTATAATAATAACATTTAGATATTTATAATTATTTATTTAAGAAAATTAAATTTTTTTAACTTCATTTTTTTACTTTTTTAACAATTTTTCAGCTCACAAAAAATACTAAAAATAATAATTATTTAAACTTAATTCATAATAACTCAATAACAAATTCGTCTAGTGGTTCAATGCCTGAATCGGGTTCGGTGTTAGAATCTGCTGGCACAAGCATATTTCTTGCTTCAGGGCAAAATGATTTTAAAATGGTTCGCTTTTTTGGCTTAAGGCTGCTTATGAGTGGATTGGAACTAAGTAATATATACATTCAAATTGCACTGTTCTCTTGAAAATGTCCTTGCAAAATTTTCGCGATATAAGCGAAAATGTTTATTGTGGGCCTCTGCAGCTTTCTCTGGTAATTGGCCTATTGGCAACAACAAGTTTATGATTATGATTGCACCGTGTATCAATATATTGTGCATTGTCGGAGTCATTGGGTGCCAATTATAAAGATTGATGTATAGCTGACCTGTACATTTGACAAATTGGTCATATTTTTGTGAATCAATTTTGTGTCCACTTGAAATGGTTTCCAATATGACCTTTAATCTACAGCTACGAGCAACTAATTAGAAACGAAATCTCAATGAATGAAAATGCACCTGTAAAATCTAACGTTTTTTTTTTAATTATTTAAATGTTAGTTTCTTGTTTACTTAGCTGTTGACTTCTAGAGTGGTAGGTTATGTGATATTGGTGCTTATACGAAAGAAATTTTAAAGGAAGTTCGAAGGTTCCGTTTAGCCACGACTAATTATTTTTCAAAAACGCCTCTTCTTTTCTATAGCATTTTGCCCATTTTTCCTTCAAAGTCGATTTAAATAAGGAAAATCTATGTTTCAAACTTTTTTATCATCCACAGTACTGCCATAGTTTGACAGTAAGCGATTTTCTAAATAATTAATTTTAGCTTCAAAATCTGGTAAATTTTGTTCTTTCTTAAACTCATAGAGGTACCTCCGACTCACAATTTTCACCCCTGATGTGCTCGGAGTTCCAACAGCAAGAAAACACAATGATTGTTTCACTATTCAGAATTTTAATTTTTTTGACCGAAAAATCTGTGCTGTCAAAAATGTCAATATTTTTGTCATCTGCAGTCTTCTGCAGCCAATTTTTATTACATTTGGAGATGAAAAGGTTATACTTCACAATTCAAAAAGAATTATCATCCGATCTAACGCGGAAATATAACAAATTCAATTTTGAAAAGTAAAATATGGTAAAAATATAGCCAAAAAAATACCCAAAATTTAACAGCACTAAATTTTTAGAATCATGCATTTCAACGGAGCAAATTCTAATAAAAACAAGAACTCATAACTGAGTTATCGAAATCCATCACTATATTATTAATAACACACACAGAAATAGAAATATTGACCTTACAACTTTATTTGTCCTGTAAACTATATGGTAAGAAAAACGTGTACTGCGGTTAGAGATCAAGTTAAAATTACACGTATTTGCAAACGGTGTGCTTTTGTGAGGTAAAAAGAGTAAAATTAAAAACTGGGACTATTCTCCTAACGATCGACAAACTGTTTTTTTTGTTTACCGTAAGTTTACAAAATCGACTTTTGGCCGCATAAAAGCTAAATATTGACCTATGTGCGTCGGTACACCAATTATAAGTTTTTATTATTGTGTAAAATAAGAGTACATTTCAATTATAAAATTATGGAATTTTCAAAAAAAAAAAAATAGTTTTTTTTTTAAACATTTTCTTTTAAAAAAATATTTTTGTTTTAAAGTCTTTATGTAAAAAAAACTGTTAAAAGCTTTGATGTATTTTCTTAAGAGCTTAAGTGGTGGGAGAGCCAGAGTTGGCATAACTTTCAGTATTGATATGTTTATTTCATCTCAGTGTCCAGTCAAAAATCATTCCTGGATTTTTTGTTGTGTTGAGTCTCGAAGTGAGTTTTTAGGGAAATAGAAAAGGTCATACTTACTAAAGGTGGCGCTACAATCCGATGTAGACAGCATGGTTCTCCAGTCAATTTTGTTGAAATACTTTTCTACCTGTGATCACCACCTGTGTTGCGGTCTTCCTCTACTGCCCCGCCTTTCGAAACTGGATTTAATAAGATTTTCCAGGTAGAAGTATCTATAACGGTTCATTAGCTCTACATGATTGGTATTGTTGTACAGCCAATATAGTTCATGGTTATATCTTCTCCTCTACTCCCCATCTATGCAGATGGGACCGAAAATCAACCGGAAAATTTACCTCTCCAATTATCCAAAATTATTCTTCTACCTCTGCATCACATCAAAGGACCGGCATGATACAAGTCTTATAAAACATCACTTTGGTTGTTCGAGAGACGACTTTGCAACTCAATTGCCTTTTAAGTTCAAAGAAACAGCAATTGTCAAAAGTTTGATTTTAACGTTGGTTTCATTGTCTGAATGATTAGCGGTGCCTTGGTAGACCAGGGCCTAAACTACTTCAAAGTTATCCTGTACTAATCTCTTTCCGAGTGAATGGAAAATAAAATTTGCCCAGACTGCCCCCAGAAAAAGCGAATCTTCTCTCTCCTCTAACAGTTGTCCAATTGTATTCACATCCCTTCTTTCTAAGCGCATGAAAACGCTGATAAACCATCATCTCAAGAAATATCTTGAAGAACAAAAGCTTCTCGACGAATGGCAGTATGGCTTTCGTAGCAATAGGTCCATCTGATGGTATATCTCACCGAACAGTGGAACAAATCTTCACATCGTTTTGGAGAAAGTAAGATTATTTCACTTGATATTTCCAATTTCTTTTATAGAAAAAGCGTGCAGTTGGTATTGATGAATCTCTTCTTCGATGTATTAGAAACTATTTTTCGAACCGCTCAA
Source organism: Chrysotoxum bicinctum (assembly GCA_911387755.1). Lineage (NCBI taxonomy): Eukaryota > Metazoa > Arthropoda > Insecta > Diptera > Syrphidae > Chrysotoxum > Chrysotoxum bicinctum. The sequence continues at coordinate 47,314,170 of OU426988.1, read as the reverse complement.
TGGTTTTAAGGCTGAAGTTCATAAAAGAAATCCTGGTGTACCACAGGGCTCCGTTTTGTCTCCGACTCTCTTTCTCATATTCTTCAATGATCTTTTGATTCGTTTCCAAATGCATGTCGTTGTTCTTCGGAAGCGGAACTTGATCGGCAGCGTATGATAAGTTCATAAAATTCTGATCTCGATAGGGAGCCATAAATCGCTTAGAATTTAATGCTTCAAAAACTCATGAGCAAAACTTGCACTGAGGAAACCGAACAGCTCTCAGTTCTCGGTACAGGCATGACATAGAATGATCACATATTCGACGTCGCCAAAAACGCTGCTAAGTGTTTAGGTTTCTTTCAACGCACTGTGTGGTATTTTGACCTGAAATGTTTCCAAAAATCAATTTTTCCAACTTTCCCTCTCAGGACTAAGCCTATGTCCCATAACAGGTAGATAATCAAGCTGCTCTTTAGTGAAGTCGATCTATAAATTGGTCACTCCAGTTCGCGACACCATCAGTTGCAACTAGCACTAGTTGAATAAGCAAGAGTTTTTTTGCGATTTTTTTTAAGTGTTTTTTCCGCATGCTTTTTTTAAATCTTAAAAGTGATTTTCCTGGAAAAATTTAATATGAATATCTTCAATTAACGAATTGGCTTCTACAGAATTGGAGAATTCTGACACTTCCAGATTTGGGCTATCAATATTACACGCCAAATTTAGGTTTCTTGAATTTCTGCTGCATCTGTCGTACAAACTAAAAGCGGAAGTGCATGAGGGTCGCGTATCGCGTTAAAGAAAAAAGTTCCCGGGAAAAATTTCGAATTTCAGATTAAGAGGGTCGCACGTAATTTAGACTTGGTAACCTGCATACTTGAACAGAAAATTTCGGACTGAAATTTGAACACCTGGATTACGAAAATTTCGGGTTGTAAGACCACTCATATTATAAGAAACCGAAAAAGGGGTTTTCTGGGAAAAAAGTATCTTTCAGTTTTTTTTTCTAATTTCTCATAGAAACTATTATATTTATTGGAATAAGGTTTTTAGGTTTTTGTATTTGACTAAAAATTTATCAGCCCTTTTAATATTGACAAAATTTTATAAAAAAAAATCAGTTAAATAACGAAAAAAAAAAAACATTTTTTTTTTCTAAATTTCAACATTTGAACTTAATTTCTCAAGAATTATTAAATATAACAACTTGAATCAAAAAACAAAACAAAGAATAATATTTTAGCCTTAAAAAAAGTTATAGCACAGTCGTGTACGTGCTTTTTTTGATTTTAAATAACTTTTTTTTGTACCCCTTCTGATCTGACTATAATCTATAAGGCCTATTTTTGCCCAAGGCCTGAGTACAATTCCCATATTTGGACAGGTGCTCCAATAACACATTTAAGTCTCTTGGAAAGAATCCAAAAAGAGCCTTTAAAATGGTAGGTGATACAAGTATAACAGAAACATTTGAATCTCTCGTTCACCGTTTAGCAATGTTTCTTGTCTTTTTTTTTTTTATAAATAGTGATCCAGTCAAATAGCCAATTCTATTCCCCTCCTTAAGAAATTTAACTGTAATAATCGTGCCTTAGGGAATCTCCATCAGTTTACCCTTCGGAAGAAACTTCGGAAGTTAAAAAGTTAAATTCAGGGATTCTTTCTTCACCCGCACTACACGATTGTGGAATGTTAACCCGACTTTATATTTCTCTCCTATTATAATATTCAGATATTCAAAACCAATGTGCATCGGTATCGCCTTTTAAATCCTCTTTAACTTGTCTAAAACGGTCCCACTGTGCTCGAACATTTTAAGGGTATTCATAATCTTTATAATCCTTTTAGTGTGTGAAAATTACACTTCGTCTATACGAAATTGGTTTCAGCTAAGATTACAGCCTACCTTAGTGTACAGTGCTAAACAGTTTGAAGACAATTAAATTGAATTTTTAAAAATAGTAGATGTTGTATTGTTTTTATAGGTTTGGCTCTAAAAATAATCGGATTTGCGCGTACAAAATGGACTGAAAACTCTGACACCAATGTAAAGGCAAAATCAACTTCCCCAAATGAAATAACCATATACCATGGCAGAGAAGATTATATTGCATCTACAACATACCTTTTAGGATCCGAGGAATGTATGTTTTAATTCCCATAAAAAGCTAACAAAAATCATATGTTTTTTGCTCTTGTTTTTGCATAATTTCAGGTGAAACAGTTCAAATTCAACCAGGAACTCACAATTTCACGTACTTATGTGTTCTTCCTGCAAATTGTCCGTCGTCTTTTGAAGGAAAATATGGCCAGATACGTTATGTGGTAAAAGTTGTACTTATTCGCCCATGGAAATTTGACCAAACTTTTTCACGGGGCTTTACAGTTCTAAAATTAGTTAATCTGAACTATGACTCTCCAATTCTCAGGGTAAGATTGTTTTAATTGGATTACAACTGTTTTCACAATTTATTTTACATCTTAGGTACCCGCAGTTCAAGAGACTTTCAAAACATTCTGTTGTGGGCCCTGCACCAGTCAGCCCTTGAAGTTGAACGTTTTTGTCCCACAAACTGGATTTGTTCCGGGTCAAGATATAATTACTACAGTGAAAGTAACAAATGAAAGCACAGTTCCAGTGATAGATTTGAAAATATCCCTCGTAATGCTAGTAACATTGTTTAGTCAACATCCCAAAATGAATTCGCATTTAGTGCGAATGAATTTGGTTAAAATCAAAGGAGGAGTTATTAACTCAAAAACTACTCGAGCCTTGACTCAACTAATTAGAGTTCCAGCCACACCTCCGACCTGCTTCAACTCATGTCGTCTTATCAAAATTTCATATGAACTAGAAGTTGTGTTAAAGCTTAAGACATTTCACCGAAGCCCTTTTATTACTATTCCTATTACGATTGGAACCGTTCCCATAGCTGACGTGGTAGATCATCAACCCTTACCGAGTGTAGGCGAATTCCAGACAACTACTGCATTAGATCCAGGGAGAATTGAACACATCAAACAGGAACATCGAACTGAACAGGTTTCTACAATTTCATCTAGAAGCCTTGTTCCTGGAATTGATCTTGCTGATCTTCAAATCCGTAGGTCAATAGAGCAATTTAATTTATTTTAATTATTTTCTTGCTTTTATTTTTCCAAACAGCACCTCCGTCCTATGAAGAAGCTGTATTCATGACTCGAGCCGATTGCAACGAAGATGATAAAAATGCTCTGGGGAAGAGTGAATTTGTTCCTAGGTATCCAGTTTATTGTTGTGCACAACCCTGTGCTCTACCTGAAGATGAACCTTTTACAAATACTGATCCCGATAAGAGCACTTGGTTATAACTATGAAATAATAATGCTTTTATGTACAGGGTGGGCCAAATACAAATTTCTTTTTAAAAATGCAATAAAATGAACAAAATTAAATTTTTTTTCCGTGTATTACGGCATAATTAGTATGAGCAAACATTCCCATTAATCAGGGAACACGACGTCTTACAAGCGGATGATCATGCGCCTTCACATGCTGATTCAATTGGATCTTGTAAGATGGCGAGTTAATGTTCGTGAATTGAGTCTCACACTCGGGACTCGGCTACAGTAGCCACATTCTCGTCTGTGCGCAGCGTATACGACGACGGCGACCATGAGTGTTTTCCACTAGCATACCACTTTTTGCACAAGCTTATGTACGGCTTCATTTCGGCCAAAGCTTTTTTTTCAAGAAACGCACTGGTTGGGCTACACCGCATTCACGTTTGAACTAAATTTTTCAACGCTGTTCAAGCGTAAAGCGACTCATTTCGCTCCGCGGAGGTATGATAAATTAAATTATTCACATTCAATTAAGAGAAACCTATGAAAAATAGTTTGTAATTTCAACCATTTCAATAAACGTCTAGACTCTGTTCAATTTATATTTGCAGTACAGGAAGGATAGGATATTTGCCTTTCAGTCTGGCCATTATGGATTTATTTTGAAGCTCTTGCTGGGTTGCAGTTGTGAGCATTTAAAATTGCCGTAAATCTCATAAAAATATCGATAGAGCTACCAATTTTTTATAAACATACGCAGATCTTATAATCAAAAACAATGATGACCTTAATAAATTGAATCAATCATTTTTCACATCACCAAGTGGTAAGATAGCAGGTGCGTTTTTTAAGAGTATCCCCAGAAGGCCTAATCCTTTTCTAGGTAAAAAATAAATCACAGAAAAAACATAATTATGTAAAAACAAATCACGTCATTATTCCGATGCTGACGAGTAGTTGCTGCTACTGCTTTTTTCATTCAAGCTTATTATCAAATTCTCCACTTTCAGTAAAAACATCCATTTCCCACATCCTTGGCTCAATCACTTTCTCTACGTGTTCCACACAACGATGCCATTTTTCAGCGTCAACCTTAATAAGTCATTATAAAAACTCTCTCTAAAAGATAATACCCAAAAATTGTATAGCTGGCATTTTAATTTGTAAATATTTTTCCATACCTACATAAAAGAAAACCTAAAAATGCAAACAGAAAAACACCAAGCGTCAACGCCTTTTTCTCTAAATAGAAATATTTGCTATCAAAAGCTCTAAAAAGCTTAGATCCTGAAAGTTACATAGCAAAACCAAAGAAAATGCCATATGAATTTCCAGCAACTGGGTAATGGTAACTCTGATTCGAAGTATTTTTTTTAATAAAAACACAATGCCAATACGGGTTGTGGCTCGGCCTTGGTTCATTTGGCTTATTGGTTCGGCTGTGCATGACCAGCTTGACATCTTTACTTTAAAGCCTAGTATGCAGATCGCGCTAAATTTTATCTCCCATACAAAATTCTCTCCAAAATTTATCCAAGCAAAAATTATGTCAAGCATTTTAGCAGAGGGGTACGCTGCTCCAGTTTAAAAATCAAAATTTCTCTTCGAACTGTACATAACTTATCTGTCAAAATTTACCGCACGAAATAATTGTCTGGCACATTTATTCTCAAGCTAAATTTCAATTTGAAATGGAAGAATATATGGTGACGGAAGTCTTACAAGATTTTCCACAGCAAAAATCACTCATAATTCATAATTCTAATCCATTCTCATTAATAATTCTTAAGAAATCATATTTAAAACAAATTCTTTTAAATCTTTGAAAAAAATCATTTAGAGAACAGCTGTTTTCTGTGACATATTCTCCACAAAGTTATTATGGCAATATTTAGCTTGGATTTAGCCTTTGAGTATATATAATATGGAGGGCTCGTTCCTATCCCTAATGTATTGTAATACTTGCAGTTGTGATAGGGGTCGCTGTCTCACTTTCTGTAAGTTAAGGACACAGCTGTATGCTGTCAATTTGTGTTTACCTTCTAATCGCACATTGTTCTCCGTCACATGTGATATGAAGCACTCGGTAAATTTTCAGTCTTGTTTGCAAAAAACCGCATATCAATAAGCTTTGTGACTGTTTTAATTCTTTACAAATTATATATACGTAAAAATAAGATCAAACCTTAAAGTGACTGTTAATTGCTATTTTGTAATCAAAATATTAAAGTTCCACTTGGAGGCGAATAGCTTCCCCACAATGTGACCAATACAATGGATTTACCAAGGATGACGACTACAATCGGGAGATCTTTCAACATCTGGACTGCAGTAATTTAGCCTCGACTAGGACAGATGAACAGCAGAATGATTTTTCCGACATCAGCGATCCATTCCCTGCAAGTGGTTTGTGTCACCTTTGTAATGAGGTAAAGATTAAGGAACTGGCACAATTCCAACCGAAAAACGAGTCCAAATTCGAAAACGAACTCAAGGTGTAATGAGTTTTAGTTGGATTTAAAAAAATAAATTTGTAGAAATATTTAGCTTGAAAAAGTTTTAGTGTTTATTTGGTGGTTTAATGATACAAAAATATTGAATAATAAAATGTTTTTTTGTTTGTTAATTTGTATGCTATTCTTTTGTTCTAACTTAGTATCTTCCCGCAAGGCAATCAATCCTGCCAAAAACTTTTTTTTGGTTGCCGTTGTCAAAAAACTTTGTCTTACACAAATTTGAGGAGCGCCCCCTATGATAGTCACGCATTTGGAATAGAAACGAGCCCTCCATAATATATATACTCAAAGGATTTAGCTGATGTTTGGAGATAAAATTTAGCGTGATCTACGTACTAGGCTTTACAGCCCGATTCTCCCCCTTGTGAGGAGTCACAAGTCACAAGCTCTTGTGACTATTCCTTGTGAGGATTGTTGTGATTCGTCACAAGAAAACCAACAACGAAACTGACCACAGCATGGTGAGATTTTTAAATGTCATTATTTGAATAGCTGATTATTCAAAACGAAGAAATTTTATTATAAATGTATTGTTTTGGAGAGCGAATGGATCTTTTATATCTCTCAAAGTTTTTAAAAGCCATCGGCGCTGCAAACTTCTTGATACGATTAGTTTCTTAAAAAAAATTGTGTTTATGTAAAAATGTTACTTTTCATTTTTGTGGGAAAGATCAGCAATAATATTCAATAGAACAAAGTCCACTTCCATTTTTGTGTAGGTACTCACAATTATTCACAAATCTAGAATTTTTTTTACAAAATATACTGAATCAATCATAGAAACCTTAAAAATTTATGAGTTGCGACCTGCTCTGAAAAAGCTCACAGTTTCGATTGTTTTTGTGACTCTCACAAGTTGTTACTGAGCGGCAGAATTCGAAAAAGTCACAAAATCAATTTTACCTCTTCTTGTGACTTGTGATTGTGAGGCATCACTGACTTTGGGGAGAATTGGGCTGTTAGGAGAAACGATTATAGGCACACATTATTTGAATTTTGTTAATATTAAATAGCATTTCTTTGATTTTTTTGAAGGACAACTTCCATTAGTTTTTTTTTTAACAAAACACAACACAACAAGATTAGTAAATTCAATTTTGTTCGCAAACAACTTACATGTTCTTTCTGTGCCATCGAATTTTTTTTATTTATGATTTCATTTATGGATATTGTTTATCACTAATATCGCTAATACTGTTTTTTTTTTCGATTATCAAACGCGATTGAGAATCAATAAACAAGTTTGATGGTTCAATCATACCAAAACAGTTTTTTTTTTTTAAGTAGGTATTTGTTGTTGTTTTCTTGCGATTTGTTTACACGTTTTGAGGACAAATTATACAGGATTAATTATGTTTTTGATATAAGTATTCTCCACCTTATTTAGAGATAAACACATATTATTGTTCTTTTATAATCATAATATTGATACCCGTTTGATATAAAATAAATAAGTAAAATTAATGTGTTTCGAGTCCTGTTTTGCATTTTTCTTTAGGAAATACAATTAACGACAAATCGAAAAAAATTCTATACATATTTGTCAGTACACGTACTGACTTCCAGGTGGTACGGAAAGCAATTTACCAGGTGCTAATATAATACGTCAATGCACACACCACACTTGACATGAAACTAGGCATTTAGGCATTTCTTGTGCCATCTGATGTCAGGAATGCCCTACAGAATAAATTTTTGGATTGTATTAAGTGCATTTAATAAATCCTTAGGTGAAAATTCTCGGGTTTGTGTCTCTACTTAATAAATACCAGTGACAGTTGTATGGTGAATTAAGGGCTGGCTAAATGCTAGGTCTTAACGGAAATATCGATGAAGGGTGGCAGTGTTAGCAGAGTAAACATAGTACAAAACATTTTTATCTTAAATTTTCTTATCTAAATACCTATTGCATTCTAAAATTAAAAAAAAAAATACATTTTTTTCAATTGATACAAAATTAATTAAATCTTTGTTTGGGTTTTCAAAAGCTAGCCCGGACTTTTCTCGTATGTTTAACATGTAAGTCATCGGTTCGTAGAAAAGATAAAAATGGTCTGGATTCAGCACACATGATTATGAAAAGGAATATAACCCTAAAGCACAAGCTATCGCTTTGAGATAATGGTATAACCAAAAGTAACTTAACTTAAATAATTAATTTTTGGATCTTTGAAATTGATCCACATAGAGAAATTGTTTTTGTGTTAAAAATTAATCCAGATCCGGATACACATATCGATACCTTCCCGTAAGAATGTATTAAGCGACAATTTTTTCGAAAATGACTTTTTGATGTGGAACTATACTAAAAGTTAAGCACAACATTTTGGCCTGGGTTTCACTGCCCTATCATGTATACAAAAGAAACTAGAGAGAAAATAAAATTGTAGCAACCGCCAAGTTTTCTCACTGGAATAATGGTGCTCCCTGAAATTTGTATTATCCGCCAGTAAAATTATGCTAAGCGACATTTTTAAAAATATTATTGTCTTAAGCAACCAAACGTCCACGAAAAAAATTGTTAGATGTCGCTTAGTTTAACCGAAATTTTCGCTTAGCACACTCATCCAAATAGAACTTGATCCATTTTTGTCGCTTATAATACTCCAGATATGGTTGTCTTTGCTTTTAAATATTTGTCTATCAAGTAGGCTACTACTTTTTTCCCATTTATTTTGTGTTTTTGTTGTTGTTGTCATCGTAAGCGCCATTTAACATTGTATCAAGCGCCAATGCTTTGACCACGAAAATGTACTAAGCGACAAAAACTTCTTATCTGATTAAAATTTCGATTTTGCAATGATGTCAAGTTTTGTATTGTAAAAATCCCTCTCCAAATCTGTTTCTTCCAATAAAATACACAAAAAAATAACTAAATGAGACTTTTTTTTCGTTTCCTGAACAATTTTTAAAATGTCGCTTAATACATTCTTGCGGGAAGGTATCGATATGTAGATCCGTAGAAAATAAAATGCACCTAATGTTTATGTACACCACATACTGTTTTTTTGCATTTTGTACCATGCCATCATCTTAGACATTCTTTTCTTTTCGTTGTACACAGGCTACAGCAATGCCGAACTCAGCTCCATTAGAAACCTGCCGACTGGTTTGTGGCAAGATATTATGAATATTGTAATATTTTTCCAAGGTTCGTTAAATAAAACTTATTACTCTTTTTAGTATTTCGTCTTTATTCACACTTTCCAATTCAAAACAGTAAATCTCAATTTATAAACAACTCAAATACTTTTATTCAAATTTAAATCACACTTGTTTAATAACACAATCCAATAAGCAATACTTTTGCACACTTTCATAATCCAAAATCAACTGTCCCCTGCTCACCGTGAACACTCCCTTATATACTCAAATTAGTTGTTCTCTAAAGTTCTTGTCTTGGAATGTTCTAGATGTTTGGACTAAGGGGAAATACATTTGACATTGGAAAAAAACTTTTTGTTTCTTCCATAAATTAGATATGCAGTTTGCCAACAGATGGCGCTGTATTTGTATAAAGCTCTGTTCACAACATTGCCCCCTTCTTAAGATTGTTCGTGCCGAATAATTCTATCTCCAGATTCGCCACTGTATCGATGCAGTCGATTGCTATGCACAACTTTTAACTTTCCTCTTGATCCTCTTTGAATTCGGTAAACGACATCATTGATTTTCGTGACGACAGTATAAGGGCCTTCCCAGTTTTGTTGAAGCTTCGGCGACAATCCCTTTTGACGATGTGGATTATACAGCCATACACGATCTCCTACTTGGAATCCTGTCGTGTTTGCTCTTGTGTCGTACCTTGTCTTCATTCGATCGCTGTAAGCGCTCATTCTAGTCCTGGTCCTTTCGTGGATGTCGATTAGCCTCTCTTGTAGGTCACTCACGTAATCCCTTGTTTCCTTAGACTCTTGTGATGGATGTCCAAACCTTATCTCACTAGGCAGCCGTATGCTTCTTCCGAACAGGATTTCAGATGGTGTTTGTCCTGTTGAGCTATGTACTGCACTTCTATAGGCCATCAAAAATAGTGGTATGTGCCTATCCCAGTTTCTTTGGTAGTCGCCTACGACCTTAGTGAGGTGCTCTTTTAAAGTCCTGTTGAATCTCTCGACCATTCCATCAGATTGCGGGTGAAGTGGTGTGGTTCTCGTTTTCTTAATGCCAAGGAACGCGCACACCTCTTGGAATATGTTCGACTCAAAGTTCCTTCCTTGGTCAGAATGGAGCTCCATAGGCACACCGAACCTGCTTACCCAGTTAGACACAATCTCTTCGGCCACGGTTTTGGCTTCTTGGTTCGGGATAGCGTATGCCTCAGGCCATTTGCTGAAGTAATCCATTACCACCAGAATGTATTTGTTTCCATCATTCGTTTCCGGAAATGGGCCAGCTACATCAACAGCAATCCTTTTAAACGGTGAGCCAACTTTATATTGCATCATTTTTCCTTGCAGTTTTCTACCAGGGCCTTTGGTTGCAGCACAAGCTTCACAATTTCGGCACCACTTTTCAACGTCGTCTCTTGCATGCAACCAGTAGAATCGTTGTCTCACTTTTTCTAAAGTCTTATTGACTCCCAAATGGCCTCCTGAAGGTCCATCATGCATCTCTCGAAGAACCTCTTTGATTTTCGATTGAGGTAACACAAGCTGCATTACATAGGATTTACCATCAGCGGACTCCCATTTTCGCCGAAGAACACCTTCTTGCACATGAAGTGAGTTCCATTGTGCCCAATAGGCTTTTAAAATTGGACTCCTATCGGAAATGTCATTCCATGCGGGTTTTTCTTCATGTTCCTTCCATGCGAGAAGAGGTTCAATGTCGGGGTCTTCTTGTTGAGCAGATCGTATTTCTTCATTGCTCCATCCACAAATGGGGTCAGCTCTTATTCGCAGAATGTTGATGGATTCCTTTTCTTCTTGTCGCCTGCAATGCTTGCAATCTATTTTACAAGGTCTCCGGGATAGTGCGTCGGCATTTGAGTGCAGCTTTCCCCTTCGGTGTTGAATTTCGTAATCGTAAGTCTGCAGTCTTTCTATCCACCTTGCGACTTGTCCTTCTGGGTTCTTGAAGTTCAACAACCAGTTAAGAGCACCATGATCGGTTCGTAGAAGAAACTTCTGTCCATAGATGTATTTATGGAAGTGTTTCGTTGCCAAAATGAGTGCCAAGAGTTCTCTTCTGGTCACACAGTAGTTTCTTTCGGTCTTCGACAGTACTTTGCTGAAATAGGCGACAACCTTTTCTTCGCCATTGTGCACTTGTGACAGAACAGCGCCGACTCCCACGTTGCTTGCGTCAGCATCGATGATAAAAGGCTTGCCTGGAGTCGGATAGATCAGCACCGGAGCATTGCATAGATGATATTTCAGTTCTTGGAAGGCTTTTTCACACTCACCTGACCATCTAAACTGCTTGTTCTTTTCCGTAAGCTGATGCAAACTCTTCGCAATTCCGGCAAAGTTCTTAACAAAACGTCTGTAATAAGTAGCAAGACCAAGAAAACTTCGTAGTTGATGTTTGTCCTGTGGTGTTGGCCAATTTTTGACCAACTTTTTCAGGATCGGTCTTGACTCCTTGGGACGAGATGATATGTCCCAAATACTTTACTTCAGTCTGGAACAGTGCACATTTTTCTGGGTTCAGTTTAAGGTTAGCCTCTCGAAGTCTCTGGAACACACCCTTTAGGTTCTTACAGTGTTGGTCGTATGTTTTCCCATAAACGATAACATCATCCAAGTAGACAAGGAAAGTTTTCCACGTCAGGCCTTGAAGGACGCACTCCATCAAACGCTCAAAGGTTGCCGGAGCGTTGCAAAGACCAAACGGCATCACGTTGAACTGCCAGAGCCCATTACCTGTGGAGAACGCTGTCTTTTCTCGATCTTCAGGGTGAATTTCAACTTGCCAATATCCACTTTTCAAGTCCAGTGTTGAAAACCAGTGTGCTCCTTCCATCGCATCTAAGGTGTCACTAATTCTTGGCAAGGGGTAACTGTCTTTCTTGGTTACGTCATTCAACCTTCGGTAGTCAACACAAAACCGTGTACTTCCGTCCTTCTTTTTGACTAGGACCACTGGTGACGCCTAAGGACTTTTGGAGTTTTCAATCAAACCATCCTTCTTCATGGTGGTAATCATTTCCTCAGCTTCACCTTGTTTGGCCAGTGGAAGACGCCTTGCGGGCTGACGAATGGGTCTTGCATCTCCTGTATTTATTCGATGCTGCACCATTTGTGTCCTTCCATATTTCCCGTTTGGTGAAGCGAAAATGTCGGCATACTCATTCAGAAGGCTTTCTGCCATTTTAACCTGATGTTGGTCTAGGTTAGCTGAATTGAATATCTTTGCCTTGATGCTATTGAGCTCCTCAGGGTCTAATGTCGTTCTCGGTGTTTCAGCGTCAATTCGTGTTATGGCTGCGACAGATTCGCACTTACCAATAACTTCTCCTTTCACTAACTTTACATCGTACGGTTTGGTGTTGAGTATCCGTACGGGGACCATATTGTTCTTCGGAGCCACAAGTGTCTTCCCAATGATGAAATTTTGGGAAGAACAATCTGGGCCTGGTTCCACCATTAGGTATCGATGGCGTCCACACTCACCTTCTAATTTTGTCCAAACGAATACCTCAGAAGAAGTAGGAATAACCACATCTTCTTTGATGACAGTCCTTAGAGTTGTTGTTCCTTCGTGCCCATAGATCATTGGAATCTCTGTATTCTGGTATTTGAGTACCTGGTTGCCAATATCCAAAATTACTCGATGTTCTTTCATGAAGTCCATTCCGATGATGCACTCGTCACATATATCTGCCACCAAAAATTTGTGTGAGAATTCTAGATCTGCAATTCGAATTCTAAGTCGGACTTCACCATAAACCCTAGCTGCTTCTCCTGTGGCAGTTCTTAGACGGTAGCTATTGGTGTTGTGTAGCCACTTCAAGTGCACTAGGTCTTGACGCACAATGGAGGCTGTGGCACCGGTGTCGATGGTGACCACACGTTTGTTGCCATTTAATGTTGCCTCGACAGTCAGACTTCTATTGTCTCGCTTAGTTTGAGAGACCTGGATGGTGTTTCTGGGGCCATCGATACCAGAAACCAGCTTCTGCCCCTCGAAGTTGGTTCTTACTCGTTTCCCTGTTGGGAAACTGTTCGGGAAGTAACACAGGTGTTATTGTTACCTTGTTCTGGGTTTGAAACTCCGTGTCCACAATGTTGACAAGCTCTTCTTGGTGGTAATCGACATTGACGCTGTAAATGTCCGGTCTTGTTGCAATTCCAGCACTTTGCAAGTCCGTTCCGTTGGTTCCTTTGGACATCAGTTCTTTGGCATGAGCATTCTTCGACGATGGCTTCTCTAAGTCGATGTACTCCCTGAGAAGCTTGCTCAGCTGCTTCCATTGTCAAGGCAAACGCTAATGTTTCAGAAAGCGTTCGTTTTCCAGCAGTTCGCACGGCCCTTTGAAGATGTATGTCGGAAATGGCGCGAACAAATGCCTCAACTGCAAACTGGTTACAAATTTCCTCACCAACATCTGGATATGCAAGATGAACAAGCCTTTCAATGTCTGCTTGCAGTTGTTGTAGAGTTTCGCCCCTCTTCTGAACTCTGGAATTGAGTTGCACTTTGAAGACTTCTTTCATGTGGCTGTTACCAAAGCGTTTGTCTATAGCCAAAACCAAGGAATTGAAGTCGCCGCTCTTATCTGCTGGTATGGTTTGCAACAACTCAGCAGCTGCTCCTCTAAGAGCAAGAGTTAAGGCTATATACTTGTCAGCCTCATCCCAGCCATTTGTTGTGGAGGCTGCCTCGAATTGCTTCTTGTATATAGACCAAGAAGTTTGTCCATCAAAGGTTGGAGGTTGCATCTCCTTTTTCCTCAATGTTTCTCCAGAACTTTCCCGAATCTTTATATTTCGAATACGATCTAACTCTTTTGAAAACGTCTCCATTTTGTTGTCGACTTGATTCTCCAACAATGAAACACGTTCATCAAGTGCAGATACATTCTTCTCGATGTTAACAAGCTTGCCTTCTAGCATGTTTTTCTGCTCTTCGAGAAGGTCTTTTTGTTCGTTATGCTGTTTATCAAGGCGTTCGAGAATATTCTTTTGTTCATTTTTCTGTTCATTTCGTTGTTCTTCGAGACGTTCGAGAACATTCTTTTGTTCGTTTTTCTGCTCATTTCGTTGCTCGTCGAAACGTTGAAGCAGAAGACTAATCATATTTGAACAGTGACGTTTATTCGAAGGTACGCAGGTGTTCACCGCACACCCTACCAAAATCATCACATAAGTCACATTCCATATTTCATGTTCTCCATGTTCTCCTTATTCAAGCGCACCACGGCAATCCATTCAAATGCAATGGATGAAGAATACATTTTCAAGCAAAATAGTACCCTAGGGTGTTCTCCTCATGTAAACGCACCGACCGACCTCCGAAACCAAGGTAAAGCACATCCATATCCACGCAAAAAAAATGCAAAGAAGAGACAAAATGTGTATATATAAATCCAAAATTCTATATTCCTTGGTGTTCACCTTCATCGAGCGCACCACGATCCTTCATCCGAATGGATAGAGAATTCATTCTCACGCTACAATGTTCTCTCCATGTCAACGCACCGACGAAAGGCAAGGGCAACGCGACGTAAAGCAAATCAACATACAGAAACAACTCAAACTACAGAAAAGAAGACAAATTGGTTTGGTGTATGGTGTTCAACTTCATTAAGCGTACCATCCTCAAACCTCAATTCGGCATCGAGAGAGACAGTGAACTCTGATATGATTCATTTTCATTATGGAGTGCGAATTCATTGTATACCAGTTGTTGTTGTACACAAGGTCACAAGTGTACAACAGAACAACACACAACCAGGGTTCGGACTTCAAAAATCGCAGATCGCAGTAAATTGGCAACAATTGGCAGAGAAATCGCAGTAAAGCCAAAATTTTCGCAGTAGAAATACATATATTTTTTTGATTAGGTAATAACAAATTATAAACAAAGGAACCAAAGTTAAATCACATTTAAATCATCGTTGATTGTTAAAACAATATAAGTAATGTTTGTTTTAATTTTTTACGGAAAAAAAAAACATATTAAAAAATCCTTAAAAATTGAAACACTCTAATAGGATTTTTGGGTTAAAAAAATGACAGTGACTACAAGGCCAAAAATGTAGGATTTTTTGTATCTCCTGTAAAAAAATTAAAATTTCAGTTATGTTGTTTTAACAATCAGCGATTCATTTACATAGTATTTGTTAACAAATATACTCTTACTCTATAATGAAAATGTATAGTTTTAGCAAAAATATATGAAGCTAGGTAATCAAAATAAATTTACCATCTACAAATTTGTACTTTTTGAAGCAAGAACAAATTAAAGAATAGTAGAACTAAAAACGTATATAGCTGACAAGACCTGCACTAAAGAGACAAGAATCTTTTTGAATTTTGACATTTTGTTATGAGCACATTTATTTCTATGATCAGTGCTGCTATTCAAACAAAATCTGAAGAATCGTTCTGGTCTTTCCGTAAAAAAAATTCCCAACGGCTTCGAATACCGTAAAAGTTCCTATGGTCCGTTTTTTGATTTTGTGAAGCTTGAGAATGAACTTACTGTGTTTTTTAAACTTACTCAGTCACAATTCAAAAATATTTCCATTAATGACATTCCAAAAATACTCGATAATATAGAACTAAAAGACTTTTTTTCGGAAATTTTTAAACTAAGCTCACTAATCTTGCCGATTCCAGTATCAAGTAGCTCTGTCGAGCGATCTTTTTCTGTCCTTAAGCGCATAAAATCATATGCCAGAAATAAAATGCTAGAGAACAGATTGTCAGAACTGGCAATTATTTCAATAGAAAAATCATTTCTTAAGGAAATTAAAGCAAAAAATATTTTTTATGATTATGTTCTACAAGTTTTTTTTTGAATAAATCCCGTCGAATCGACCTTTATATACAAGCAAATTGTTGCTTTCAGATTTTGTGAGCCCACGAATAAAACAAGAAACAACTCAATTATTTGTTCAATTTTATTTTTGGCGGGGTACAAAATTCCTACAAATATAAATTCATTAATTTAGGAATGAATTATATGTTAATATGTACATACTTTTAGTTTTACTTTAGTTGGATTTTTTTACAATTTATTTTACAGTTTTTTATGATTTGCTTTAACCTTAACTTTCTCGCTAGTGCCCAAAACAACCTCAAATGTGACTTGCAAAAAGAATGACTTGCAATCTGCCATTTGATAATTGGATATTTTAAATTTGTTTTTTGTATGTTGGCTCTATGTGGAGAGCAGGGTTGTTAACACAAATATCTGTTGGACTGCGTTAACTTTACTTATTACTAAACTACTAAACAACACAAAAAAAAAACAAACAAAAAATAAAAAAATAAATATACAAATATACAAAAAAATATAAAAAATAAAAACCAAAACAAAATAAAAAAAAAATAAAAAAAGAAAAAAAAATGTAATGGGATGGTTGTCGTCGTGATCCTGGATTAAAACTTAAAATAGATAAATGATTAGAAAAAAAAGTTATAGTGAACACCTTTCTGAAACCACCACGGCACGTCACTGTATTTGAAACATCTACATTTTTACTTACGTCTGCTTCCTCAGCGTCAGCTTCAAAGACGAAAATGTCCGGGTCTTCATTTTGTTGTTTCAAATATTCGGCCAAACGCAGAACAAGCTCATTTTTCGATCCTGCTCTAGAAAGTTCTCGCTTGCCTAATTCACTTTTCAGCTCATTACAGTTGAGCTCTTTTAGTAACTTGCTCATTTTTATTATTATTATTTTTTTTTTTTTTCGCACACTTCACTGCACAATAAGTTTTATTCCACTTTTCTGACACCAATGTAATATTTGTTACTAGGTTCGTTAAATAAAACTTATTACTCCTTTTAGAATTTCTTCTTTATTTACACTTTTCAAATCAAAACAATAAATCTCAATTTATAATCAACTCTAATACTTTTATTCCAACTTAAATCCACTTCTTTTATTACACTTTCCACAATCCAATAGTTCAGCTTTGCACACTTTCATAATCGAAAATAAACTGTCCTGTGTTCACCGCGAACACTCCCTTTTATACTCAAACCAGTTGTTCTCGAAGGTTCTTGTCTAGAATATTCTATTTGCTTGGAACGAGGGGAAATTTATATGGAGATAGAATGTTCTAGTAGTTTGGAATAAGGAGAAATTTAGATGCGAACTGCTGGAAAAGAGCTTTTTTGGTTTTGTTCCTTCATAAAGCAGATATGTAATTCCCAACAGATGGTGCTGTAGGAGTATAAAGCTCTGTTCGCAACAGTATTTATGCATACATAGACACACACACACATACATACATATACACATACATATATATATATATATATATATATATATACATATATATATATATACATACACTTACATATATATATATCCACATATACAAATATACATACATACATATATATATTTTTTTTTTTATATTATTATTTAATATTTTTGTATTGGTGGCACTGTGCCTGTTCTACTTAAAACTAAACCTGCGAATAAAAAACAGGTATGTAAGCCGGCCACGGCTCTAACACCCCACCCCGACTAACCATTAACGAATGTTGATTGAAGCCACCAAAACTGGTTCTCCTGCTTCACCCTATCAGTTTTGTCCCGTTCGGACATAGCCCTACTGAACCGAAGGAGCTCTTCTCCGTCTTGTGCCACGACGTCCCGAGTGCCAAAATCAACTGTCCCCCGCTCACCGTGAACACTCCGAACACTCCCTTATATACTCAAATTAGTTGTTCTCGAAAGTTCTTGTCTTGGAATGTTATAGATGTTTGGAATAAGGGGAAATACATTTGACATTGGAAAAGAGCTTTTTGTTTCTTCCATAAATTAGATATGTATGCAGTTTTCCAACAGATGGCGCTGTAGTAGTATAAAGCTCTGTTCACAACAATATTTACCCTCTAACTTCTTGTCAAAGAAGGGTTTTCCAATTTGGATCTCATCCACGGTGTTGATAGTTCATAGCTGAGATTCTTCAATTATCTACGGTTCAATGGTCTGACTCCGTTTAGTAAAAAGTTATGCGTGTAAATTATATACTAATTGACAAAGGCTATGCTCAATACGAGTATGCCATAAAACATTTTCATAGGTCATCTGAAACAATTTCGATATCTTACGAAACGTTGGGTGAGGAATGGAATAGTCTTTTATTCGCATTCAAAAATCAAATGGACCAAAAGAGCCTAAGGAAATAAAAGCATTTCGCCTTCTCCCAACACTCTTCTAGAGGCCATGATGTTAAAACGTTTCTAAAACTTGCTAAAAAGGGGGTTGTAAAGTGACACACCTCGCAAATGCCTTTCAATGGCACTGTGAACATTATAAACTTCTTGGAGCTGAGAGTGGCGCGGCTCCGAGTACTTTTGGATTATATTTAAAATTTGAGGGTTCCTGTGCAAAAAATTCAAGAGCATAGTACTGTTGACTCGGTTTTTGTTTTGTGCAACGCAACTGTCACACCACAAAATAATTTTGGTTAACGTCTAGAATATCGTATACGACGCTTTGTAATATTTTATAAAGTGCGCTTGCGAAGTCGTTTCCAGACCGACCACTCTGCGCTTCGGTCCAAATGCAGCAGTAAGTGACTTTGTTTAGATTGCAGTGGCCGGTTAAATTGTAGACTGCAAACTTCCTTTTATAATAAAAGCTGGAAACTTCAGCTTTGGGTAAGGTATAAGGCATTTCTTAACCCTTAGCTGCCACAGTTCTGTAGAATAACATACACTGAAAATAAAATCTAGGTATATATGATAAAAATCTAGGTTGATTTGACAAAAATTTTGTCAATATACGTCCAACAAAAAGTTTTATCAAATTGACAAAAATTATAGAATTTTGTTGAGGTGACAAAAAATATTTTGTTGTATCCACAAAATTATTTTGTTATGCAGATAAATTTGCTGAAATAACACAAATATGTTGTCAATATGACAAAATTTCGTAGAATTTACAAAATTAATTTGTCATATTAACAATTTTTTTTGTTAGTGTTATTGTTTTTTTATTATTATCGGATTAACAATTTTTTTTTGTTAAATTAACAAAATTGTGTTGTTAAATTAACAAAATTGTTTTGTTAAATTAACAAAATTGTTTTGTTACATTAACAAAATATTTTGTTAAATTAACAAAAATTTCTTGTTATATTTTGTTAAATTAACAAAATATTTTGTCAATTCAACAAAATATTTTGTCAATTTTACAAATTTCTTTTGTTGAATCCACAAAAAACAAAATTAATTTTGTCAAAATAGTTTTTTTTTTGGGATTTAAGTCCACAAAAATTGGCGTTTCGTCCCTACGATCTCACATGCAACCATCTGTGAGGGCGTATGGACAATACGCAATTTTTGTTAAGTTCAGTTAATCTTACATCGATTTTTTAAGAAAAACCAAGTGTGAACTATGTATATCATACACAAAAGAAATTTTTTGGTTTCCTTACAAAATAGTTTTATCTATCTGATAATATTATTTTATCAATATTACAAAATGATTCAACCTCAAAACAAAATATTTGTCATTTTAACAAAAATGTTTTCATTTTTTGTTAAATTGACAAAAAAAAATTAACAAAAACTTTGTGATATTGACAAACATTTATAAAACAGATTTTTTGTAGATGCAACAAACATTTTGTTAACATCACAAAAAAGTTTGTCGATGTGACAAAAATCTCTGTTTTATTTTGTTATATTAACAAAACTTGGTTTCTTAAATTGACAATATTATTTGTAGTGCATATTTTGTTAAACTGACAAAAAATCATGCTGAGTTATAAAAATTTTGTGAAATCAACAAAATCATTCTTTCCTATTGACAGAAATTTTATCAAAACGATAAAATTGTTTTGTTAAAGGTCAACAAAACGTTTTTGTCAATATTACCTAGGAATTTATTTTCAGTGTAGCTGCCACACTGGGGTACGAAATGCCCCAACAACAAAATATCGTATTGTGAGCTAGCTATTGAAAAATTTTTTCATTGAAAAAATTCTGTGTTGATCATTAATATGTATTTTATACGATGAAGTAGGTTTAAGCAAAAATATTCATATTTATTATTAATAAAAAAATTGTTAATTGAAAAAAAGTGGTGAAAATGATCATTTTCACCAAAAAAATTCTATTTTTTTCATTTTTTAATATTTTGAGCTAAAAATTTAATGAGATACTCTCAAGATGTATACCTTCAAGAAAAAAAAATACTTCATATTTGTCTTTGAGAAAAAGTATATTTATTTTGTACTATGAAGAGCGCTACATTTAAAGAAAAAAAAATTAGCTTCGACTTAGGTCAACCGCGTGCTCGAGACTGTAAAAGACGTTGATCGAGAGTTGCGTCTTCCAGCTCTACATCTAACTCCGATGAATGTGAACTATCAGATACTCAGAACCATCATCGACTTCAGCATCCGAAATATTCTCAGCAACGCCATTGTTACTATCATCCTCGATCATTTCTTGTCGCAATGTCCTATTGCGCAAATTGTATGCCATATTATAATGGTAACGAATAAATATGTATAGTAATATAAATATTATAAACGTTGTAAAAAATTCTGAGCAGTCAAAATATTATACTTACGATTATTTCAGAGAAATAGATCCAAAACGGAGTAAAAAAAAAATTACTTAAATAATTATAACTGCCATACTGGGGTCTTAAACGGCACCACACCACTTCCAACGACTGCCAGAACGATACTAGCGCGCATATCATCGTACTATGGGTTTCAGGGGAAAGAGGTATGCTTCAACTAATAACAGATGGAGCCACAATTCCAATTTTTTGAAAATTGTATGTTTTATTGTAATTTAAGTAGCGCTGGGGTCACCTGGACCCCACAAGTGCAGCTAAGGATTAAACCGGCTATATAGTATGTATCACTTATGCACTGAAATAATTTTTAATGGTTACAAATTTAATTTAGAGTTTGGTTTGTATATATCATTTAAACACTGAAAAATTATTATGCATATGAAGCACTTTTGAGTAAGAATTGTATGTATAGATCATTAAAGCACTGAATTTGTGTTTGCGAATGAAGCATAATCTTAGTTCAATTGTATGTGTTCAAACATGAACATACCCAATCTATAGATAACCCAATATGTATGTGAAATAAAGATAAGACAGATCATCCTAAGCATACACTGACGGTTATCTATAGATAAATAACATTTAAGTAAACAACATAGACATTAAGGGTAGGTGTCCATTGAAAAAATAGGTTAGACTTTTGCGCTAAGCTGTATAACTTTCACAATTTTACGAATATTTCAATGAAATAAACGGTCATCGATTAGAAAAATGTTATTCAAAATACTTTTGCAGTTTTGAAAAAAATATAAAAAAATTGTGTGCCCAGAAACTGCCACACAAGTGGAAAAATCATACATTTTAGTAAGGTCCTTATTCAAATGATAGGGAAATTCCGAAAATATTACTTTTTTATTTTTTTTATATTTTTTTTATAGAAACAACATATTCCCAAATCACGTATCGTTCTTCTTTTTTTATTCTGTTTTATTATTTATTCAAAAAAAAATATATAAAACTATGAAAAACGAAGGAAATTCGCATAGTGGTATGAATGCTCTACTGGATAAAACTTCATAAGTATAAAAGATAACGAAGTAAAATTCACTCTTGTACAAAGCCAGTAAGTATGTGCAATTACGTTAATTTTTTTTTTATTTGTTTTTTTATTTTTACAGTAACTTTTTACTAACAAAAGTCAAAAAATATACATTTTTTTACAAATATTTTGTTCTCTACCCTGGGAAATTGAGAGTTATATTTTTTAATTTTTGGAAATAATTTTTTAATCAAAGATTTATATTCCCTGAACAGCGTATCGTTCTTAAAAATTTAATAAAACTCATCTAAAGTTCAAAAAAATGCAATTCAATATGACAGTATTTGTAATGCATTTGCAAGAAAAGTATTAATAATACAGTTTTCACATATTTTTTTTATTTTTGTTTGATATTTTATTTACTAAATTCAAAAATACAAAATGCTTTTTTCACTCAATATTTATTTAATTTTATTTTTATAAAAGAGGTCTGTTTTGCATTTTTTAACAAAAAGTTCCTTTGCACACGCACACAAGTAAGTTTTCAGTTCACAAGAATGCCACTGCAATATCAGCGCTTTGAAAGAGAAGGTTTCGTATTCTCTGTGCAAAAGAATTTTGTCCGCCCATCCGCTCTCTTGATTCTTTTTTTTGTCTGGGCTTATTTAGTTTTTTATTCTTGTTTATGACTTGTCATCTTGCATCTCGTATTACAAGAACAGAAAAAATAAAAAATACGTGTGAGAAATGATTGTTTTTAGTAGGTATATGATGCAATGACCATTCCATATTGTCGGAGGTAGGGTGGAAAAATGTTCACAAAATTATCACACATTCGCTGTCATAAATTTTGTTTTCTTGTATTTTTTTTATCTGCGATCTATCATCATTCTACTGGTTTTTTTTGTTTCTTCTATGGAAAGCCATTTTAGGTACACACATAGTAATAAATTGCGATGCATAGTGATCTTCATTTTTTTTGCCAAAGGGTGTGTACATGATGGAAGAAAGGAAATCTGCGATGTTGTGTATAGAATAAGATACATATGCATATAAGTATCTACAATAGATTTTGTGTTGTTTTTTCCGATAGGTAGGTTCATAGGTAATGTAGAGATGCAACGCCTTGTATTGATTTGGTATCGTAAGGATTCTTTTGATTTAATTTTGCGTAGGTAGGTAATGTATGTATCAAAAATATATTAGATAAGTACATGTTAATCCTGTGAATGAACGCAAATTGCATTTCACTGTAAGCGAATACGTAACAACCAAGGGATATGGCAAGTGGATGGCACCAAAATATTATGTACAATATTATGCAGGTATCTATTAATCTAAATACCTATGTACAATGTACATATTTATATAAATGAGTTAAGAAGGAAAATTCGATCACTTTTTGTTTTCGGTGGTGACGTATTCCACTGGTAGAAGAATGTTGAAAGTATGTAGAAAGAATATGGGAAGTGCGCTTCTTTTATGTATTTTTGTTGGTTTTACATAGAAAGAGTTGTCTCCTTTATTTCAATATGTCATGGTGATAGATAATACTCTCGTTACAGTTATTTTCTGTTGTGTTTTTATTGTGCAAATCTATTTTGTACATACCTATAAATATTTTTTTGCAACAACTGCCTCCAAAAACAAACAAAGGAAACAAAAAACTCAAGCAAAAAAAATTGATAAAAAGTAAGCATATAGAAAATACATACATATGTAATACCTACTTCGTTTTCATTGAAAATTTCGAAATGAGATAATTTTTAACAAAGGACAATAGGCAAATCTGGCCTAGTTCTAATAAGAACGACCTTTATATAATATACATATTATGTATGTTCATATATTCATTATCACTTAGTTTTTAATTTGTAAAAAAAAAAAAAAGAATTAGTTTTCCAATAATGTTGTTGGTGTCAAAATTAAAAAATGATATAAAAATAAGAGCACATTTTTTGTTTTTTTTTTCGATGAAGATTTTGACATGTTTGAAAAACCAATATTAAGTTCGTTTTTATTAAAGCTTAGCCGGTTATCTGTACATATCTGCCCATCAACATTTTTTTCTAACACGTTTTACTTACGACCACCAATTGTTACGTTGGTAGTTGACAAATTGTGAATAATTTCGAAATGACTTAATGAAATTCGTTCTTTTTATTTAATTAAGATCAGTTTTTATATAAAATGCATTTCTAGTTTTTGCTTAATAAAATAGAAGCTTAAAATTAGTGTACTAGTATACAAAGTAAAATTAAAATACAATGATGTTATTGGAAATAAAATTGACAAGCTTTTTCTACAAAATTTGTTTCAGCTAATGGGAACCAGAGTGGCACCATTTTACTTCAATTATACTAGATTTAGTTTTTTTTTCAAAATATTTAAAATCTACTTCTTACTTCGCACCATCAGCCAAATACTGAAAACTACCTCATTTTAAAAATCTCTGTTTCAACCTACTTCAATTTTACAAAAAAAAGTCCAAATCTACTTCTTTTTCTCTATTTCACTCTAGGTAGTATTTTTTTTTATATTAAACGCGCACTCAAGGTCAAGGGGTTATGAATAAAATTAAAATGTTAAACACAGTTCAAGAAATTAGGAAAGTAGGATAGGATGAGAAAGGAAATACCGACACAAATTGGTTTTTAATGTCTGCACATTACAATGAATGGGAAATATTGAGCCGGGTAAAGCATTCCAGATTCGTGTAGTGCGGCTAAAAAAAGAATCACTGTACTTGACAGTACGTCCGAAATTGGGCGAAAATGATGAGAAGTCCTAGAAGTACAGGTATTACGGTTGAATTGTTTGAGGGGGAGAACGCAACTGGCTACTTCACTAGATCACTGTTTATGAAAATTGCGGCGGTGCTCGAGAGATTCAAATGTTTCAGTTAGACAACGGTCGCCTATAATTTTTAGAGCTCTCTTTTGAATTCTGTGCAAGAGACTAAAGAGGGTTTTTAGAGCACCTGCCTAGTGGGAATTGCACTCGAGCTTTGGACGAATATAGGCCTTATAGATTACAGCCAGATTAGTAGGTGTAAAAAACTTCTTGCATCGGCGGAGAAAATCTAAACACTTAGCGGCGTTTTTGGTTACGTCAAACATGTTATCACTTCACAAATGACGGTCTGTGATGCACATACCTAGAAGCTGTTCAGTCTCCTCGATGCAAGTGCCAAACAGCATTGAGTTTTCGAAGCTTTAAATTCTTTACGTTTTTTGATTCCCCATTGGACAATGCTATCAAGATCAGAATTTAATGAGCTTATAATACGCTGCCGTTGGTAGTCCACATCCGAAGGATAAGGATGTGAATCTAGAAACGAATATGAAAAGCTGAGGTTACTGTCGTCAGCAAAACAATTAAGCGGAGCAACAGTTATAGACAGAAACTGTCGGAGACAAAACGGACCCCTGGGGCACACCAGCATTTATTTATTTATTTATTTATTCATCAAGCAGAGACACAACTCTTAAAGACTACTTAGAACAATAGTAAATTTATATAAATAATAATAAATAAAACAAAACAAAAATAGAATGTACAATTGACATTAACCACCGAAGTTTATTATTAATAACAATTTTTTTTTTAAAACAGTCCCTACTTACATATAAGTTAAAATCAATAGCATTACAAACAGAATTAGCTTGTCTTAAACAGCGAGTTAAGGGTTCATTGATTCCATAATTGACCCTATGAAAGGGTACACAAAATAAACGATTATTACGTAATTCACGACAAGGAACATGAAAGCCAATCAACGAAAGCAAGAAAGGGCAATTGATTTTATAATTTATTAAATCTCTGATAAGCATTACACCGAAATAAATACGTCGTGATTCTAGGGATTGAATGCCCAATATCAGATTTGAAACCGTCCAAAGCTACTTTTAGTAAACGGTCCGAATTACAAAAAAAAAGAATATCAAAACAATAAAAATACACAAGTAAGTAAGTTTAAAAGCATAGGAACTCAACACACTGATGTGTACACGAATCCTATGTATAAAAATTTCGCTTGCATATGTGTTTTTAATTTAAAATTAAACTATATTTAAATATAGTAATTTTAATGTTATTTTTTATAAAAGAATGTTTTATTAATTAAATTAAATTAAATTTTTGTACACAATTTTCTTTAAAATTAAAAGAAATGTATTGACAATAAGTATTTAAAAGTATACATTTAGGGAAACATTTGTCGTATACAATATTATTTCTATGACAGGTACCGATAATAACATTTATTTTTTACCAAAGTGTGGACTGCATTGTTGGTACAGTTATCTATACATAATTTAAAAAAAAAAAGCATTAGAGCAGTTTTAAAAATAATTATAATATTTCATAATGGCTGTATGGAATGAACCGGGCTAAAGTAAAACAAACCATTTCAATTTCTCCTCTATGCTGCAGATTGAGGTACAGAGTTGCAGATAGACGGAATCATTACTCTTTTGTGTTGTAATGTCAACTTATGAAAATTCCCAGTTCAAATTTGTCTAAAAGCAAGTAAAAAGTCATTTTAAAATCTACTTCGATTTTTCCCAATTTACTTCACTTTTTTCTTCAAATCTCCTTCCATTTTTTTCCGCTGATAGGGATTTCAAGTCTAAGATATGTAACAAATGCAAAACTATGAAAATTGTTATCATTGTTTTTATTTTGATGATTAGGTACATAATATTCAGGAACAATAGATAATAAACGAACGGTTTGATCAACCAATTTCAAAATTGATAATCTGTTTGTTTAAAAAACAGTTCTCCACTTTTCTTAAATGAACGGTCAATTGTAAAAAATCAATTATGTATCTCCATAAATTGTTTTAAAGAATCCATTATCTATAACGAATTTATTCATGTTTTCAAAACTGCCCAATTTACCTTTTATGTTGTCAATTTTTACATGTAAATTAGTAGTCAAAGACGGAACCACTTTTTAATCTGAAGCTATATTTTTTTTTAATCTCAAGACAATGAAGCTCTTTAAAAAATAAAAATTTTAAATGTTTAACTATGGATATTTTTTATTTTTAGAAACTCTGAAACAAGAAAAAGAAATATTTAAAACGCTTTTGGTTTCATCCCAATACGACCACTTTTCGCAGAGTTACAGCCCTTTGAAAAAGACTCAAAAGAACATTTATAGGTATATGTACATAGTTACCATTATTATTTTTGAAATTTAATAATTTTTTTAGTTGAGCAATTTTTGAATTGTGAACTTTTTCCTAAAATTAATTGTCTACATTAAAAATAAATTATAAATATCAGAGCAAATTCCCCGGGTTGCTAATGTCTAAATCTGTGCTCCCTTTTCTTTATTTTTTAAAATATCCTGAAAAGTAAAAGTCCTAGAACCAACAGATTAACCTTGTATAAATACGCAAAGAATAAAAACGCTATCTACCTAAATGCAAAAAGTTTCAATTCACCTGCAACCAAAAATAAAACAGAAAACAAACCGTCTATTATTGTGTCTAATTGTGAGCGCTGAATGCAAAAAACTCAATTTGCCTTTTCTAAACCTCAAACAATCACGATTCACGAAAAATTATTTTTTCTACCCAAAATACAAAAGGAAAAAAACTTTCATTTATCTTGTGCGCAATCCGAGTCAATTCAAAATCAAATGCTTGTGCGCTGCCTGTGCGGCTTGCCAGCTTGCCACTCATGCCTTGGTCCCGTTTTCTGTTATTTTTTTTTGATATTCTATTCCATCTTTCTCTATCTCTATGCGTGATGCGAAAAAAGAGGTATCCTGAAGAGACGAGCTAAATTTATTTTCTTAACACAAAAATTCTTAACTAAGAGAGCCATATTTGTGCACCAATACATGTACACGTTTTTACATGAGATTTGAGTTTGCTTCTGAGGTAGACCTACCCTTAAGAATAGAAAGATAAGAAACATAGACATTAAGAATAGAAAGATAAGACAAGAAAATTGTATATATATAGAATTAACATAGTGAAATAAAATTAGTATTCATTCGACTTACAACCGAGTTTACTCAACATTTGGTCCTTCGAGTATTTTTAAAAATTTTCCCCCACCAGTGGTAAGAGATTTTTAAAATAAACGAACTAGAATCATAATAGCCTAGTCAGAGCTACAAATACTGACATGAAATATAACATATAACATACAGTTATAATAGCCTTGTCAGAGCTACAAATACTGACATACAATAAAAAACGTATAACATACAGTTATAATAGCCTTGTCAGAGCTACAAATACTGACATAAAATAAAAAAAGTATAACATACAGTTATAATAGCATTGTCAGAGCTACAAATACTGACATAAAATAAATACTCGTAACATACATACAGTTAAAAAAGCGTGTCAGAGCTACAAATACTGACAAAGTTAAAGTCAAATCAAGAAAGTGAAGAAAGCGTTGTCAGAGCTAAAATACTGACAAAGTGAAAACTTAAACAAGGTAGTGAATAAGCGTTGTCAGAGCTTAAATACTGGCAGAGTGAAAATCAAATAAATAAAGACACAAGCCTTACAACAAAAACAAGAGTTGTATTTGATGCCACAGCGAAAACACCCAACAGAAACACCCTCAATGACGTAATGTTGATTGGACCTAGACTACAAAACAATATTTTCGACATCATCATCATCAAATGGAGGCAATGGAAATATGAAGTTACGGCAGACATCGAAAAAATGTACGGGCAGATCAACATAGCTGAAGAACATCAAGAGTATCATCGAATATTGTGGAGAGTACAACCAGCAGACAAATTAAAAGAATATACAAGCAACTATAATAAACAACAAGCATGAACTACTGAAGATTCAAAGGGACCTAGAACAGTTCAAGGAAGAAAACATTCACCATAAAGAATTGGACTTTCACCACATAAGCGGTCACAGCGGATTTATGTTAAGTAGCATATTGCTTGTTATTGTAGTAATTATATCGTTCGGGGCATTATATTCAGAAAAAGAATTTTAGCACTTTCTGCTGGCCCGCAGAATGTTCAAACATGAACATAGTACCTAAATATAGGTAACCCCATGTGCATGAAAATAAATAAAGATAACACGGATCATCGTGAAAATGCACTGACGGTTATATTAGATAAGCATAAAACCTAGATAAGAATACTCATAGAGATAAGAATAATGTAAATTCATCTGTAAATAGTATTTAAGGAAGATTAAGTTGTAAAATAAATTCAGTAATGATTTGGATTTACACCCGGATTGTTACTCAAACAGTATGTATAGGTCATTTAAAATATTTAAGAAAGTTCATACAAAAATATGACCTCATACAAAGGCTTATGTGGCAGACCAATACTGACCATTTATGTCCAAAAGTGCATATACGAGTAGCTCATTTGTAACACTGATATCTTTGGCAGTAATAGAGATAGGATAGATTTAATAACACCAAAAGAAAGATTTTTTTTTTGCCTTTTATAAAGCATTCCTAACTCAAAGATGACAAAAATGCAAATGTGTCACTCCAATACTGGGGTGGCGAAATGATTTGGCTTAAAACACAAGTTTTTTCTTCGGTTAGAAGAAGAAATCAATATTTCGCGGGCGCCTCCGAGGTGCAACTGAGACTGCAACTGTTTCAGGAAAAGGAAATACAATTCACATAGAAATAACAGAAATACAATTCCCGACGAAAACACTATTGCTGGACTACAATATGTTGTGTTTTAAACCATTACATATTTCTACACGACTACATTTTGTTGTCATAATATTTTTCAATAAGCGAACATTTATGTCTTCATTGTCTAAGGCCTCGGCCACGCACTGAGCGACGAGCGACTGAGCGGCTGAGCGACGAGCGATAGAGCGACGAGTCTGAGCGATGGGTGGCCATTTACTGAGCGTCATCGCTGAGCGATTAGTTGCGAAAATGCAATTTTCAAGTGTAGTTCGTCGTAGTCTTTAAGTTGAAAGTCGGGTTCAAATTTAAAGAGCTACTAAACATCAAGAAAACTAAGGTTTGTTGTATACCCAATAAATCGAAAGGGCAAATTATGTTGAATCTTTGCAAATATCCAGACCTATTTTATCAACACTGTCGTATGTCAATACAATCTTTCAATTTGCTGTTGGAAAAAGTTCGGGGAAGATTAACAAAACAAAGGAAGCCGATTAGTGCAGAAAAGCTACTAATTTTATTACTAAAGTTAGTTTTTACTTGCGATTATGTAGGTACTAGGGCTAGTTCTGCATTTGGACAAAAAAAAAATCAACTCGAGATTTTGATCAAAGTTGACATTGCGATGATAGCGAAGACAAAAAAAAGTGGGTCCGGAAATTCCGTCTGTCTGTCTCTTCCTCGATCTGCAGCTTAAGCTACTGGAGTTATTTTCTTCAAACTCAGTACATAAGGGTCTTCGATGATTCCCTAGAAAGGAATTTTTTTTTAGCTCCAAAAGTAACGGTATGGGGGTATACACGCGTAATGCAAAATCGTATTTATGCATTGACTACATTGAATGAATGAATGAATAAATGAATGAATGAACTGTTTATTTGATTTTCGAATTTCTCATCAACGGCTCTAACGGTTTTAACTAAAATTTTTATACAAGAGCTCCTTTGAAAAAATATGGTCTATAATAGTCTACAAAATTTTTCGAAAAAATAGTTTTTAGGTTTGAATATCTTCAAAACGTTTATTTTCAAAACATGTCCCTTGAATCTATACTACTTAATACTTAAAATTGGCATCCCAAATTTCGCTCTTGAAAAATTTTAAAGAAATTTCCTATACACAAAATTACTTTAATAATAAAACGATTTTTGAGTTTTGTTTTCATTAATTCATAATTTTCTGAAAATCAGACGGCAATTTCATACATTTGAACATTTTTATCTCATTAAATCCATGCCTTATATTTATTTATACAAACATTTTAAATTCCAAAGTACTTTTACATAAGAGCAAGTTTGTGTGATCCAGTCATTTTATTTTATTTATTCTTTATTTTTATTGTTTAGTTTTGCCAAAATAACATCTCAAGTTTTTTAAACTCGTTAAATTTTGACCTAAATGGCAAAAGACTTTTGAAAAATTTCATATTTTAAACTTTCTATGCTTATTTTCTCCATGGACTAACTTCGTCGCTCAGCGATCGACTGAAAAATTAAAACAGATTTGATTGCAGAGCGACGTCGCTCTGTCGCTTGAAAAAATCACAAGTCGCTCAGGGTTTACGTGGCCACCTGACACCTCTATACAATTTCATGTGTTTTATTTTTTTTGCGTCGCTCAGCGACTCGTCGCTCAATCGCTCAGTCGCTCGTCGCTCAGTGCGTGGCCGTAGCCTAAAGCGGTCCCTAGACGCTCAATATTACTGTGCAATATTTGATATTACACAATATTATTGTCCGTCTATGGATAATATTGCAATTTTTGATATTTATTGTGTGGGTTCAATTGCACAATATTGTTTATTAATTTTCAAGTGCCGAAGAGTAAATACCTCCGCGAGTGATTTTAATAAGTGAAAATGTCAAAAGCAAAAAAGGATGAGAGAAAATTGCTTTCCAAATACAGAGAAAGATTATCCCGATTCCCGAAGCTGATAAACAGCAATTAATCCAAAAATTCAATTTCTTGCGCACTAATTATAGAAAAGAATTAAAAAAAATTTCTGACTTTTAATTTATAATTGAAAAACGTGGTGCAGGTGTAGACGACACGTAGTGAAACCAACGTTGTAGTACTGTACAGGTCAGGTTTCAAAAATAATTATGCCTGTTAATTGCGGGGATATGGCACTGGTAAATTTTAAATCCTCGAAAGTATTTCCAGTAACGAGGAATCATAGCGTGATTGACAAACGCTGGGAAGGAAGAATGGCATGTATGTCAAAATTTAATTAATAAACTAAATAAGTTAATTAAAGCATTTATATTACTTTTTTTTCGTATGATAGTTTTTACGCATGATGGTTTTATTGTATAATTCTAAAACTGCACTAGGTTATTAAACTTCCGGAGTTTCTCAGACTGTAAGGCGCTTTCAAACTATTAGATAATTTCAAACTGCAAGAGCTCTAAAGATATGAGAGGTTCTCAAACTGTGAGAGGTTCTCAAACTTTTGGAGGTTGTCACACTGTAGAAAGTTCTCAAACTGTAAAACGTTATCAAACAATGTGATATTCTTAATTTGTACTCTCAAAATTTAAGATAAAGTTTTTCCCGATTTCAAACTGCTAAGGGCTAGGGTGAGAAAAACAGTTTCATGTAAGGATATTCTCTTGGAATGTTATTCAGTTCCTCGAAAGAGGCAGTGAGTTTAAAAAAACAGTTTTTCTTTCATTTAACAAAGGCTATGGTTTGCACCACAGAACTCAAGTGTAAAAGTTCACTGTACTATCCATTTTGTCAAAGCGTAATTACCAGGTTCGGACCTAGAGTTTTGGATCAGATGTAGGAAATCGGGAGAGTCGATTTGTAAATATTAAAAAAAAATTAAGTTCTTAAAAAAGAAAACAATTTTTCGACAACCAAAATTAAGATTTTAATATATGTACATGTCGCTAATAAATATTTGTCATTTTGTACCTATTTTCGCCATTAAACACAATCATGGCTTAAATATGACAGACATTTCAGCCTGTTCAAATGCATATAAGCTTAAGAAAATCAGTACAATTTACCGAGTAAACAAAACACCACAATAATAGATGAATGTAAATAATATGTGATCAAGTTGAAGATCGTTGTAGATAAACTTCAGTAAATTATTTATTTTTCAACAAATTAAATACATAAAAAGTTTAACTTGAAAGTTCACTGATAAACAAGTTTTATTGAAATGACGCTTCGGAATTGTCCTCTCTCTTAAAATAATCCAAGCAAGTTCGCTTAAGCACCTCTATAATGTCTCAAACCTGCTGTTTTTGAATATTTAATCAATAAATCATTTATTATTAGACCAAGCCGATTGAAAGAGAATTATTTTTCGATAGCTCTAAGTTGAACCAGTATCAAATCTGAACTTAAGATGAGAGCTACTCTTTATACAAGTCTTTCTGTTGTATTGTTTTGCATCACAATATGTGTTTTTGCGAATAGTGAGTTCAATAATATTATTCCTACTTAAAAACTGAACATTTTAAGCGTTTATTTTATTTTTCTGTTTCAGAAAATTGCCTAAGCCCAAATAAACGTAAGGGCTATTGCATCACCATGAAAGAATGCCCAGTTTTAAATGCTTTGGGGGCTAAGGCATCAGCAACGAACGCGGAAAAAAAATTCTTGAATGATTCGGCTTGTCAGGACGGTTTTGGTGAACCTCCATGGGTGTGTTGCAGTGTTGATGCTAGTTTTAGTGATGTAATGATCAATCAAAGGCTTGCAACAGATTTATTACCGGGTATTGAAACTTGTGGTGATCAACCAAGTGGAAGTAAGATCTATAGTGGCAAAGAAACAGATATCGACGAGTTCCCTTGGATGGCTTTACTAAATTATGGTGAGCGTAGTTAAAAAAAAAAATATGCAAAACTTTAGGCAAATTAGACGTTAAAAACTGTTCAAGTAAGATACAAGGTTAAACACGCAATTTCGCAAATTTTTATCGAATTTATCATTATACAATCTCAAACATTTTAATAAATTGAAAATCATCGATGAACTATTTCATCTGTTTAGTATATTACCATATTAATATGACACTTTGACATTTGCATTTGCCAAAAAAAAGATGTATTTATTTAATTTTTGTCCGTTAACTGTCATTGTTGCCCTAGTCCGGTGCTAGTTAAAAAAGTAAGAAAAAAAATCATTGGTTGAATTAGTACGATGTTAAAGCTGTTTTAGTATGAGCCTAGGTTATAATATATAGTTGTAAGTAATCTACTAAAAACATCGCAAATTGTTAAGTAGTATAATACTAATACCTTATAATAATAGGGAGTTTAATATTTTGTGCCATTGAAACATGAGTTCTGCCTTTAGGTTTGGTATAAGATCCTCTGCTTTATTTGGTCGGACGTTCATATTCGATTCTGAAAGAGAGATTGTTGAAGATATCTATCAGACCAAAAAACATAAATGTTAGAAAAAGAGCCAACTTCTTCTATACAAAAACCTTTGTGTAACAAGTCAGCAGTGAAAAGTACTAAGATCTAAAAGTACGCCAAGTTCTTACTTCATGAAGGTTAAATACCGAATATTTAAAGTAGAATAATATTGAAACAGCTACAATGTAACAGAGAAATTTTATTACTTAATGATTACTGACTAAAATTTGATGGGCTTACTTGGCAAGTTTTTTTTTATGCCCAATTCAAAAGGTTTTGAAAACTTGACCAGTGAACCCATCAAATTTTAGTCAGTAATCATTAAATAATAAAATTTCTCTATTATACATTGTAGCTGTTTCAATATTATTCTGCTTGAAATATTCGGTATTTCTCACTCCTTTTTGCAAAGATTTTAATATTTTGCCATGTCAAAATCTCGAAAGATACGGAAAGATAGATGGGTGGACTCTTCCTACTAAAATTAACTTAGTTTATAGCTTCCTATTTCTTTTGGTATATTTACTTTTTGTTATTGATTGTTTTGATTTGCGCTTCAATTATTTCTTCTTATCCTGGCAAGATACCTAACACTAACATACCTACCTTAATTACAGCAATCGGAAGTGCTCCATATAAATTCAACATTTTCTCAGAAAGTGGGTGGATACCACGCCCCCTGAATGGAAAACCTAAATTTTTATTTTTGGTCCTTTATATGCAATTTGAGCACTACCGTTCTACTAAATTTCATTGTTCTACTGTAATCGGAAGAGTGCCATATATAATTAACATTAGTTCTGAGGAAGTGGGCGGATACCACGCCCCTGAATGGAAAACCACTAATTTTATATTTTTTCTTTGAATGCAATTTAAGCCCTACCACTTTACCAAATTTCATCATTTTACAGCAGTACGAAGTGCTCCATTCAACCAACACCAATTCGGAGAAAGTGGGCGGATACCACGCCCCCTGAATGGAAAACTTCAAATTTTATATTTTTTTCTCTGCTGGCATGACAAGACCTACCGTTGTGCAAAATTATAAGATTCTGCGATGTCGGGAAGTGCTCCATAATTTAGATGATCTGTCAGTCAGTCAGTTACGATTTTTGTGATTTTTGAGCAGATTTTGTAATCGATGGACCTAAAATGTTAGTAAAGTTGTAGATATGTCCATAACTGCACTACTGGGTCGCACCTACTCGCTCTTTTTTTTCAAGAGGCTAAGAATTTCAAACATGGATGTTAAAATTTTCAAGCAAATAAAATTAATACTAAAATATTACATATTTTTAAATTTTGACACTTATATGGCAGCTACCATTATAATTATTTAACTTTAGGAACACTTTTATTAAAATCATTTAGATACCTAGTGTTATTAGGTAGTTGAGTTTCAAAAGTTGATATTTTCTTAAATCCAAAGAATATTGTTTGAAAAATTTTGGAATACAATATTTTTCAGAATTTTCAGATACTTGTGTATAAGTATTAAATAAAATAGTTATATGGCATTGAGAAAAAAAGAGTGTTTTTTTTTTAATGTGCCACGTTTTTGAGAACAACTCGAATTTTCCTTAATGTTTTGCTTATTTGTTCCTTGTATTTAGATGATTTTTTTATTTTCCCATGAGCATAACGATTTTAAATTAAATTTTTAAGCTTTAAAAAAACTTACAAAATTAATCATGATATGCACGACTATAGCCTAAGCGGCTCAGCCGATTTTCTCTAAACTTGTTATTTTGAATTAACACCACCCCCCACGTTTTTTGTTTTTTTTTTTTTAAACCAACAATAACAATAACGGTACCTGCGATACTAATTTTTTATTCGAAATCTTATACAATATTTTTATTTTTCCGAAACTTTAATTTTAATTTTAATTTTTTTATTATTGTACGAAAAAAAATTAAATTTCAGTTTTGAGATATAGAATTTTCCAAAAACAAACGAATCTTTTTTTTTTTCAAATTAAAAAAAAAAAAAACAATTTTTTATATTCGAATGACAGGTACCGTTATTTTTGTGAAGGGATAAATTAAAAACGATATAGCGAAAACCGGCTCTCTCCCCCCTATTCTTTTATATAGTAATTTAGTGTAGTAGTAGGAAGGTGAAATTAAAAAAAATATATAAAAAACCGAAAACCGGTTATTGAAAAAATCGTTTTTTTCGCCCGGTTAAAACCGTCAGGTTGAATCAAGTTCATGTAAAAGGGAAGAGTACGAAATGTCGACAAAAAAAAATGTCGACTGGACAAATATAAATTTCATCGACTGTTAAAATGTCGACTGAAAACTTGTCGGCGAAAATGTCGACTTTATAACTAAATTTTATTATTAATTCAATTTTATAAATTAAAAAAAAGGGGAGCGTATCAATTCTTTAAATGCTAAACAAACTTTGCATACACCCAACCTCGCACCTACCCCAAATCCTATAGTGTGCCCAAGCAGGGGTGTTGCAGGAGGCAGCATGTCACCCCTTACATATCTCACTGCTAACACGTCGTAATAAGAAAGGGGATTATAAAAAACGGGATTATAAGAGACGGGATTTTAAAAAGCGGGATTAATAAAGCGGGATATCGTACCCAACACAAAAAAAAGGTTTCTTTCATAAGTTTTTATTTATACAAAAAATAAACACAACTATGATCGACAGTGGCGGCGCCGCATGCACGTGAGCATCATTCACTTTGCCACTGTCGACATTTTTCGAGTCGACATTTTTAAAATCGACATTTTGACGATCGATTTTTTTTAAATCGACATTTTAAAAATCGGTAAATCGTACCCAACCCCATGTAAAAATATTATTAACATACAACTCATAACTATGATGCACCCTGTAGAATCTTCTTTTCTGAGCGAATAAATATAATATAAATTATTCACATCTATTTGTGAATTATTTTAAATAACTTATTTTATATAGCAAATATTTTATTGAAATTTAGCATTTTTTAGATTCATGAAAAATTATTTATTTATTATTTGGCTTAGGAGCGGATGGAAAACCGAAATTTTACTGCTCCGGTAGCCTCATCAATTCTAGATACATTCTCACTGCAGCTCATTGTATCGTTGGAAAGGATCTGTAAGTTATGGATTTTGTGTTTTTACTTTTTGTTTCAAATAGTTTGGAAATAAATATAAATTGACAATACGAATCCTTTTCCGAACACACAATAGTCATAGCATTCGCTTAGGAGAGTACGATACCATCAATGAGGGCATAGACTGCATCGGAACTGATTGTGCTGATCCAGTGCTTGATGTTTATCCCGAAGATATTATAGTTCATCCAAATTACAATGTTGAAAGCTACCATCGACATAATGATATTGCTTTGATTCGATTGAAAGAAGATATTCAATTCACTTCATTTATTTCACCAGTTTGCATGCCATGGGTATTGCAACTCAATCAAACCGAAGTGGGTAAAAATTTGGTAGCCTCTGGATGGGGTAGGACACTGAAAGGTATTTTTGTTTTTCGATATTTCGGGATTCTAAATTTCTCCTATTATGTTGTATGTATTTTTGTTTTTACTTCGTTTCAGAGAGAAGTAGTAATATTAAACTAAAAATATCTTTGCCAGTATTTGACCAAGTCAAATGCCAAGGCGGATTCAAAAAGGTATTTCTGTTGGACCTACAATTTTGTGCTGGAGGAGCATTTGCCGAAGATACTTGTGATGGAGATTCTGGAGGGCCATTGATGGAGTACAAGCATAAATGGGCAATCAAAGGGATAGTTTCTTTTTCAAGAGGATGTGGATTGGAAAATGTACCCGGAGTTTATACACGTGTAGCAGAATATAAAGACTGGATTGTTGCAAATTTGAAGGAATAGGAATATTGAATTG
Source organism: Chrysotoxum bicinctum (assembly GCA_911387755.1). Taxonomy (NCBI): domain Eukaryota; kingdom Metazoa; phylum Arthropoda; class Insecta; order Diptera; family Syrphidae; genus Chrysotoxum; species Chrysotoxum bicinctum. The sequence goes on along the minus strand of OU426988.1, from coordinate 47,276,716 downwards.
TCTTAAATTTACACCTATAGACTTTTCTCTTTCCCTTGCCACGCCATATTTAATAAGAATAAATAAATAAGTAATGAAAATTTAACATTGTATAGCCATTTCGAACTTACTCATTTAAATTATGGTAAAATTTTCGAAAATCGAAAATAACGTTAGTTTTCTCAAAACAAAAACGCACTTATAACTTTTATTTTAGTTGACACACCGTTTATTTTTGAAAATACTTTGTTAGAATCAAGAAAAAATAATATAATATCCTATATTAGTATAGCCATTTGGGGTAAGAGTACTCAGTGTCGTTTTACCCCCCAAATTAACAGAAATCCTTAGATACAAAAATCAGTTATTTTTTAGAAATATTGTTATCGTCTTAAGAAAGGAAGAAAAGGAATGTAGTCGTACGTGGATTTTGAATGTTTATTGATTATGCACAAATATTTTCTTTCTTAAGATAGAACTTAAATACGAATGTTATCTAATTTTTTCAACAAAAAATTTCAATTGCTTAATTGTGTTAATCGCCTTTTATGGTTTTAAAATAAAAAGAAACTTGTATTTTGGAATGTGTTGTTGTTTTTTTTTAAATAATACATTTTATTTTTAAGCGTTAAGAAAACTGTACAAAAAATAGGTTCCATTCGGTTCATTTTCGGTTTCTGCATAGACCATATCAGATATGTGCTTAGGGATCTAATAGGGTAAAGTCGGGTGATATGGCACCCTTCCAATATCTTCCACTCAATGTTTTTTTTTTCTTTTCAAAACAAAGTAATCAACATAACATTCAATCTTTCAGTGGATCAATAGAAATCAATATTTAGAACTGGAGAAAAAAAGAACGGAGTATACATATGTGAAGCAAGAACTTTTTTTCGGTATTAGTGAAGTACAGTGACGAGCAAAAGTGGTCAAATGATTTCGCTTTTTTGAAAAATTGATTTAAGTAAGGATTTTTTAACAGAATTAAAATCTTTTTTTATTTTTTTTAAATTTTTTTTATTTAACTCACATTTATTATGTGTAATAAAATTTAAAAAAAATAGTTTATTATACAAACAAAAAAAAGAGGCTGGGTGCGACCCACACTGATAACTTCCCATTTGTGGTCTTGAAAACTTTATATATTTAGTTTTTTTTTTCAAATAACCAAATTTTCAGCGAAAGAAACTTTAGCTGTAAAATTCAAACAAACATTACTTTAAGATTGAAAAGCATTTTAATTATTTAAAGAGATTTGAAATTGAGATTGTTGATGTATAAGTTGTTGTTTGTTAAAACTGTCAATTCGATACTTGTCAAAATTTAACCATATGTAAATAATTGTATTATGTTCCCGTAAGAATGTACTAAGCGACACTTTTTTCGAAAATGACTTTTTGATGAGGAAATATACTATATGTTAAGGGCCACGTTTTGGCCTGGGTTTCGCTAACATATTATGCATGAAAAGGAAACTAGAGTACAAATAAAAAAAATTATCAACTGCCATGTTTTCGCATTAAAATAATGTTGCCCCCTGAAATTTGTATTATCCGCCAAAAAAATTATGCTAAGCGACATTAATAAAGATCTCATTGTCGTGAGCAACAAAAAATTTTGTTAGATGTCACTTAGTTTAACCAAAATTGTCTCTTAGCATACTATGATTCAACTAGAACTTTCTTCGTTTTTTTCGTTTCCTGAACAATTTTAGAAATGTCGCTTAGTATACATTCTTACGGGAAGGTATCGATGTATAAAACAACATACTTTAGGAGCCACTATCGGTGTTCATTCCCAAGAAATTCGACTTGAAATACAATTTTAACTAGTTTTCACTAGAATTTTTAATAGTTTTTTTATTTAAAAAAAAACTATTAATTCAATATTTGTCAACATTTCACCAATTGTACATAATTATACTATGTATAAAATAAACCAAATTAGAAGTCAATATCACTACTAGTTCTCGGGAAATTTGAGTCGAAAAACAATTTTTACCAATTTTCAATAGAATTTTATATACTTAGTTTTTTTATTTTTTGTAAAAAAACTGTAAACTGATTTTTTTTTTAAATTTTCACCAGTTGTCAAACACATAATTTTTCGTAAAATAAAATTATTTTGAGTTTCAAATTGTTTTCCGTTCTTAGAATATCTGGGTTATGAAATTTTTTTTTCAGTTTTTTTTATTTATAAAAATAACGGTATGTTCATTTTTTTCCAAATTCATACCAAATCTGTATGACCTTATAATGAGTACATTAAATTTTATTTAAAATCAATAGCATTATTTTTTCGTGAGATATTTGAAACTAACCAAAATTTTTACTTTTTTTTTTTTTAAACCGTTATAGTGAAAAAACTACACACTGAATTTTAATAAACGCCCTTTCAGTCTCTTTAGAAGTTATTATCTATTAAAAAAAATTTATTTGAAGTCGATATCTTTACTCGTTCTTGAGATATCGACGACGAAAAATGGTACCAGAACGTACGGACGTACGGACGTACGAACGTACGAACGTACGCACGTACGAACGAACGTACTTCCCTATGGGAAGTTAAAAAAAATTGTAAAAATTCCGTCGACCGCGCTATTTAATTTTACTAAAAAGTTGTGAATCATCGTGTGAAGTGTCCAAAATTTTGAAAATTTCAAGAACTTCTGTGCTTAATATTAAAAAAAAAAAACAAAAACATCGATGTCCCTCCAATGAAAAAAGGACGTAAACGACTATTTTCTGATTTGGAAGTTAGAAGAATTTAGATAGAGTTGAGAAGCTGTGGGTCCATAACACCTAGGCAGGCAGCCCAAAACATAGACAAGCCAGTTAGTGAATGGACTGCATACCGGGCACTCAAAAGAATTGGGTTAAACGCTAAAGATAAACCGAGCGAAAAATATTAAAGCACAAACACTGGACCACTGACCAATGGAAAAAAGTCATTTAGTCGGACGAGACGAAGGTCTCGTGGAACTTTTTATTGGTCACGTCCTGAAGAACCACTTCAACAACATCAAGTTCAAAAGACAGTGAAACATGGAGAAGGTTCGATGATGGCTTGGGGCTGTTTCTCGTGGAACTCTGTTGGTTCTTTGGTGAAAATCGATGGCATTATGAACAAAGAAAAATATTTGGACATTTTGAAGACAAATTTACCACCTTTTACTGCATCAACATCAACAGGCTTCAATGATTGTGAAATAACTTTTCAGCAGGACGGAGATCCAAAACACACGTCAAAAATTGTCTCGGAATAGCTGAGAAATCAACAGCTTACGAAGATGACATGGCCAGCACAAAGCCCTGACTTCAATCCAATTGGGGGTGGCCGTGGCGCGATGGTTGTGTGCTAGCCTGTCAACCTCATGATCACAGGTTCGATCCCTGCCGTCGTCTATGTCGCTTTAATTCCATTAAAAAAAACCTTTCTTAAAATTGTCATCAATGGGTTTACTGGTTTACTCATTACATGTTGTTCAGGCATAACACTAACAACATGTAATTGAGTTAAACTAGTATGCCCATCAAGGATGCATACCAATAAAAAAAAAATAATGTGAATCATAAGTGACATAGAAATAAGACACGGAATTTCTCCGCTCTAGTTCAGCCGCCATCCCACCTTAAGTCTCAGAACATCGTGCCACACATCTTTCCTATCCTTCTTTCTCTTCATTAACATATCACGCCCGCGCTGTGTTGAAACATTAAAAGGGTAATCATAATCCCTTGAGCGCGGGTAGATTATAAAAAAAAAAAAAATGAAAATTTTTGGCCAATTGTGAAGCGACAGTAGGGGCAGCACAAAAATAAAGGCTAAATACTAAAGAAAAAACATTGATTTTAAAAGTGCATAATTGAACAAGTCTAAAAAATAATGGAATATTTTTTGTTTTGTATAATGTATTATTTTTTGAAAAAGTTATTATAAATAAAATTTGGTTGAATAAACAAAATGAAAAAAATAAAAAAAAAATTTAATTCTATTAAAAACTCTTACGCTTACTTGAAAAATTGATTTAAAGAATTTTTCAAGTAAGCGAAAACATTTGACCACTTTTGCTCGTCACTGTGCGTGTAACTACTCTTTACCTTAAAGGGTATCAAGCCACATCCAAGGTTTCAAAAGTCTCGAGTTTTGAAATCAGCGGATAACTTAGAATCTATAAAACTGACATCTTTAAAGAAATTAAAAGTTAAAAACGTACTAAAATATCGAAAAAAGAATGACACCGCTGGCGCTGCCATCAGTACATCAGAGGATGAGAAAATATACCTACATTATATCGTCACCTGAGTTCTATCTTGTTCAAAGTCCATTTTGGAAAACGTTGGGAAAACGATTTTTTAACTTCAGAAGCAAAATTTTTACTTAAATTTGAAAGGAAATACTGTGGAGTTTTTTTCTCCATTAAACTCAATAATTTTTGTTTGCAAAATGATTTATAAATCTAGGTTTTATTAAATCCTGAAATATTTAAAAAATAAAATCAAGTGGGATGTCATTTTGGATATTGAACAACGTTGTATGGGCTGTAAACAAGTTGATTAAATTGGTGGACATTGAACAAAAAAGCTAAATATTGAGCACTTAATAATTAAATCATGAAACTACGAAAATACTATGAAAATAGAACAAAAAATTCTAACTCATTCTTTGAGTTAAGCACTAAAACATAATGGGTGATCAGAAAAAATATTGCTGCCTCGGTAGGTAATGAAATTAAAAATTTGTTAAACTTTTTTTTGAATTCACTTTTTACCCTTCTTTTTTCAAATAAATACATTGTTTATTTTACATACAATTTTTAATTTAAATTTTGTTATTGTTTTAAACATACTGACGCAAAATTTTAATTAAATTAGTACGATGCTAAAGCTGTTTTAGTATGATACTAAAATCATCGAATACCTATATTATTTTTTTAGTATCGTGCTATTTACAAACGCGCCAGTGTTGGTAAGTTACGCGAGTTTTACAATTTTTAATTAGTTACGCGTAACTAATGTAACTTATGTAACTAATGTAACTTATTGAATAAGTTACGTAACTAATGTAACTAATGTAATTAATCTATGTTTTTGACATTTCTCCAGAAAAATCTTCACATCAAAATGAAATTCGAAGCAAAAAGTCAAGTTTTATAAGAGATTGTTTGCGAAGCTATAGATTTGGCTAAAAAGGACTTCAACGTTGATGTTTATGCCGCCGTTTCCCACAATGCAAGCAATATGGTGAAAATGGGAAAAAATTTGAAGCATGTCGTATGGCACTCAACTTGTAATAGCCATACTGGGAATTTGTTAGCAAAAGATGTGCTTGACGTTAAACTGAATGACAAAGTCACCACAATTTTAAAACAATTTAAACAACCAGATCTTGAACAGGCGATAATCAATAAAAAAAAAAGTGTGAGTGCCAGGACTCACGGTTAAGATGTGTAAACATCAACGTTTGTCCAGTGCCGAATTTTTGTTATCGAACGTACCCAATAAACATACAATGGAATCGTACTAGTTTGTGACTTTAGATATATTCAAATGAAAGCCACTATTTTTCCCACAATTTATCCCTTCCACTTATACTTAGATCCAAAATTATGTCTACATAGCTGAACATAACGCTTTCAACCTAAACACATGTATTTTTGCACCATGTCCTTTAAAAGCGATTTGAAATAATCAACTATTTTGTTGGCTTTACTTATTTCTAGTAAAATAATTATTTCGGAACGAGTCCAAACACATTTTTCTTGTTCATTTTCCATTATTACTTCATTATTGTTTAGGATACTTTTAATGTAATAATCAAAAAATTATAAAGTGAATTTAAGATTAATGGGATCAAAACCACTAGTTAACAACTAAAACCGAATAACAACATAAAAAATTGTGTCGACGAACTATTTCGATCCTTTTTTACACGCCATGTCGGCATACTACATCGATTCCCAAAGTTCGCACTGCCGTGTCGACACTTATTCATTTCACACGACCCAAAAACCTTATAGACAATATGCTTCGATGAAGTAGTTCGTGGCATGTGTTAGGAGTAAGTGGACTCCGCTACGTAACGTAAAGTTTGTTTGACTTATGTTTAAACGGGGATGTTACTTGTGACAGCATTATATTTTTACACTTATATTCAAACAGAGATGTTATCTGATAAAAAATAGACTGTTTTTAAACGAATCTGATTTTAATATCTGTTTCTCTTTTGGCTTCCTTTCGAGTGCATCTGTGCTTTTAAACACAGCGAAAAATCAAAATCTTTTCAATCCAGCGTACTGCATAGAAATATTTTATATGCAAGGTTGATGATTGATCATGTATTTATTGGTTCATTTGCGTATATTACGTTGAAGAGATGAGAACACAGCACAGCATAATCACTGGTTAAAATATTAAAACAGCAAACGAAAATTGTATGATAAAATGGACAGACAAAATAAAACAAATTACTCGCATAAAATTACAAAAATCTCAAAGAAATTCGTAAAAAACAAAATTTTGCTGAAAAAAAAAACACAAAGGGCAACGTTCTCTCGCCACTGAAATAATAGACTTGTACGTGCTTTTCATGTATATCTGGCTCAAAGCCGCCAACAAATATACTTGTCATGCAGCGAAAAAGTCAAAAAATTTTTTTTGACAAACCACTAGATGGAGCGTTCACCTTATCAAAATCAAACCAATCCTTTAACTTTTTTTTAAGTTTCTGTACTATCTTACTCCCTCTGTCAGAGATTTACAAGCCGATTGACATCATTCCCACCTTCTAATGGAATTATAAGTCGCAAAAACTAATTTTTATAATACATTGAAGTCGTAGTATCTATATTTTGATATAGTGAATGCTAAAAGTATATTTTGATGTAATAAAGAATATCTAATTCGATAATTAAAATAATTATATAGTATGACATATAAGGGACAAATTAAATTTTGACGTATCGAGAATATTTCATTGCAGATGTCAACTGATTGCCCTGAAGAACATTTTTTGGATTTTTAAAGTTCAACTCTGAAAATGCATTTTTTGCGATCATAAAATAAAATGTTATCGTCCGTCAATAACGTGAAGTGGATTTTTTAAGACATTAAATGAACCCGCTATGAAATTTTACACCAGTTGATTTGTCTTTCGTCTTTTTCACATATTTAGGCCTATTCGGCGAGATCTTTTATTCTTCTATTCTGTTATTCTGCTATGAATTTCCATACAAATGTTTGAGCTGTCAACAAATCTTTTATGAATTTTAATTTTGGTATTCAGCACGCTAAAATCTGTTATAAAATCTGCTTAGAAAACTTTTATGAACTGTCAAACGTTCGAACATAGAAAAAATCTTTTACGAAAAGCATTTTTAGTATTCAGCATGCCAAAATCTGTTATGAAATCTGTAAGACTAGGCGCGCACATTCAATTTTTAGTTGCACAACTGTTTGGTAGCTTATAGAAAATAGATGAACTACTTAGTTGAATGTCCGCGTAGGTGCATATAATTATATGTTACGAACCAAGCAGTTTCGAAACTAAAAATTTAATGTGCGCGCCCAGCCTAAGAGTTTACTTTTTTGTTCATCATCCATTTAAATTATGTCAGATGAAATATTTTACATATTCACAGCTGATTATGATAACAGATTTAGTTCAGTTTTATAACAGATCTCGTTTTCGAAGTAGCATAAGACCAGGCGTGCACATTCAATTTTTAGTTTTGCAACTGTTTAGTTGCTAAAATGAAACATATGGGCTTATATGGGACAACGCGCACTTAAAGCAAATCGATTTGAGCCACTAAAAAGTTTGTATTTTGACACAAACTAAACGATTGCCTAAAATTAATTCGTAATAGTTGAGCTGTTTTCCATAAGCGCAAAAGAGAAAAGAGTGTGAGCGTGAGTAAAGAGTTGCCAGTGCGCGGTTCTCTTTCAACTGGTGATTAAACTATTTGATTTCGATCACAGTTGCCAGTGCGCGACTAGCCTAACAGACTTTTATAAAAGTTCGAACTTCTGAATAACAATCATAAAAGATCAGCTTTTAAGGTGGAAATCTTTTATGATTCATAACAGAAAATCTATAGCAGAATAAAAAATGTGGCAGAATAGGCCTAATTAGTCGAGAGGTGAAGAAATGTTGAGGGATTGAATTAAGTTCTAGCCAGCAATGGAAAGTAATAAAATCGAGATTTCAGTACTCAAAGTCTCCAATGTAAACACGATGTCGTAAGTACACAATATTTACAATAGGTGTTTTTCTTTTTTAGTTCAGTATAGAGCTCTGAACAGAGTCCGAGCATGTCGAGCATGTTCCGAACATTCTCTGAACCAAGCGTGCTCTGAGCGCTCTGAGTATATTTTGAAACAGACCTGAACACTTATGTAGCTGTCGCCATTTTTTTTTTAATTTCCATCTGTCAAATGCTTGTGTTAAGCATATTACTCTGTCTCCTCAGTTATTTTATTCTGAGCTCATAGAGCGCACTCTGAACACGCTCAGAACATGCTTAGAACGAAAAAAGAAACACATTTTCGAAACTCTGAACACTCTGAACTAAAAAAGAAACACAATTTATTTTTTGACAACTCAGGTTCTGTTCTGAACTAAAAAAGAAAAACGCCTAATGTAAACATGGTGTTAAATGCAATCGTCGGTAAGGTAGGTTGCTACACGGAACGTGTAACCGTAACGTGTAACCGTAACGGGTTACACGGGACGTATAAATTTTACACACGTTTTCGATTCACTCTACCGCCGGGAAAGATGTTTACACATCAAAAAAGGAACCAAAATAAAGCTACCGTGTGAAACTCGATGGTGTTCATACAGGGATTCCTACGTATGCCTTATTAATAATTTGATTTCAATGAAAATGGTCGCAGCGGAATTAAATAAAATGAAACCAGAAGTGCTCAAATTGTTATTTGACGAAGAATTTATCGAGAATGTAAAAACAAAACATTGAGATGTTCGATCCAATTTGTCAATTAATAAATAATTGCCAACAGTCAACAACTTCATTGGCTGACGCTGTCAAGTTTTGGTTCGAACTAAAAGTTCCAGCACAGTTTGTAAATTTCTACAAATCTCGTCTGAATAATTCCCTTAATGTTTATGCACTAACATCTTATTATTTACGTCCCCTTTACACTAACGATAAATTAGAAAATAGCTATCTTTTTCAAATTAATAATTTTCTTCTAAAAATTTTGAATTCTGATGGTCTCAACGAATGCGATTTTTTAAATCCAAAGACGGAGTTTTAACACCTTAGGTATATGTAAAAAAAACTGAAAATCCAATTTTGTTTTGGAAGACAGCCGACTTCTATACACCCAATCTTTCAAAGCTTGCAGTAAAATTGCTTAAAATTCCCGCATCGGTCGCAGAAATAGAACGTACTTTTTCGAAATAGTCATTGATTCACACCCCTTTGAGGAATCGACTGTCTTTCGAACGTTCCAAAAAATTAATGTTTCTTTATGGAACTTTAAGAATGGAAGACATTAATCTATCTTTGACTTTGACGAGTTCAACTAATTTAATACCTATATGTGTTTGGGTTAGGGTAAGTTCGGGCATTATGGCGCCCCTAACATCAATCTAAAATATCTTTAGTACGAACAATATTTTATAATTCAACAGTTTTTTTTTATTAAATTACAGAAAAAAGTAATATAAATAAATTAAATAAAAATAAAAATTCAAGTGCTTTAACAGAAAATAAATTAATTTAAAAAGAGCTTGAAAAAAACCATATTGCCCTACCTGCGGGCAATATGGCGCAACCCTGAGGGCAATATGGCGGGGAACTTTTATTTGTGATGTAAACGCCCACAAAAATCGCAGGTGCTCCTAAATGCAGTGCAAGAATCGTGGGACCACTCTCCACAAAGGACACACTGCTCGTCCTTTTTGGTTGCAGTGGTGTAATCTTCACCACATCCAGTACAAATGTTCTCCCCGAAATCTTTGGGCCCATCAGACTTGCTGGTTAGCTAGATCTCAAAATTTTCATCATCGGATGACGTCGATGAGTGTAATACATAATATAATAATGTAATACACAACGTAAAAAACGGGAAGAGACTAAGAGAAAATAAGTTAGGTATAAAATTATAATTTACATGAAAACTTCGTAAGGGCATTATGGTCCACCCGCGCCATAATGCCCTCACAGTGTCTGCGCCATATTACAGAAAAAACACTTTTTCACAACACATTAAAAAAAAAACTAAGTTCTCTTTTCGTTTCACATATTTACCGTTACACAACAACAATGAAACTATATTCTATATTTTACTCTTCACACCGAACAACTGCGATGTATACTTACCGAGAAACACGAATCTTAATAGAGAGCAAAATAATAAAAAAAAACACAAGTAACCTATAAATTTTTTTATGTACGTTTTTTGTTCAGCGAAACTGGTCGTATTGAATACCGATCTTTACTGGACACGTGTGCGGCAGATACTGAAGTTTTTGCATTGTTCTTATTTTAATTAGAGTTTTCGAAGTATGACATTTTCGAGGTGCGCCATAATGCCCGCTGCGCCATAATGCCCGAACTTACCCTACATACATTTATTCTCTGAATTCCTTATAATCTTTTCTTATTTATTAGTTGTTATTTTTTTATTGAATAAATGTTTTTGTGTACTTATAAATATTATTGTTTATTTTTTAAATGTCGAGCCAGTAATTTAGCTATATTAGTTACATTAGTTACATAAGTTACATTAGTTACGCGAAAAATGAGACGTAACTAATCACAAATAGTTACGCGTAACTATATGGGTAACTTACTCGGAGTAACTTACGTTGCCAACACTGCAAACGTCACACAAGGACTTAGTTCTTTGCACGAACTTTCATTGTTTTAGGTGCAATTTATTAAGAAAATTGCCTTAGCACGATAATAATTAGAAAATTGTAAGAATTAAGAATGAGTTAGTAAACTACTTTAAAGTTAGCAAATCGTTAAGAATTATCATACTAATACCTTAATAAAAGGCTGTTTAAAATTTTACGCCACTGAGTTTTATTGTAATTGGTTTCTTATTATTTTTTCATAAAAATCGTTGTTTAACCTAGTTGTTTAGCCTGTTTCTCAGATCATACACGTCATACATTTTATACAACATACAACATTTTTATACAACATACACATCATTCTGTTTCTCATATTTCATTGGAAGTGTTGTATGACATTTGTTTTGTTGTATGATGTGTATGATTCTGACATTTCATTATTATTTGAGTGTGAGGTTAATAAAAATCTCAATTTTTGTGAAGACGTGTTGGAACTAGTTGAAATTAATATACGTGTCAGATGACGCCCTAAAATAATAAAAAAAAACCTGTTAATTTCAATCTTAAAGATTCATATTTTGTTGAAAAATTTAGATTGCCAAACATTTCTAGTGGAAAAATTGGGAAGATCAATTGTGCGTTCAACTAATTGCAACGAAGCCTTGTCACCTTTGCAACAAATATTGTTAATACTTCATTAGCTTGGAAATGGAATCCTTTATCATGAACTCGGCATAATGCAAGCCCATAAGACAACCCCAATGAAACTACCTCTCTCTATGCCCTACAGGCTCTACCATGTTTTGTGAGTGTCGAGCCAGAGAACTTCTCAAATAAATTTTGTTTCCCCAGCATTGACTGATGAAAACAATGTTGTTACATGTTACATGAAGCAGCCACTTTACAACAGAATTTTGCGCTGTATTAAATGTATGATCATTTATATAGGTAAATTTGCTGTATTATGTAAATGACACATTTCTGAGAAACAGAATCATACAACATTCCAATATTTCCAATGTAATCTTCAGTCATACATTGTTGTATGACAGTGGATCATACAACAAAATTGAGAAACAGAAATCATACAGCAGAACTGTCAATATCATACAATGTATGATGTGTATGATCTGAGAAACAGGCCCCAGATTGTCGATATTGTATTTGTCTACATTGAAAGTAAACTTTTTTCTTGAAATAACTTTAGCTACTCTCTTTCACTTTGGTTCCGATCTTATCACAAATTTGAAATAAAACTGTGCTTTTTCAGACTTTTTTAAGCTAGGTGCCCAAATTCAATTTTTAGTTTCGCAACTGCTTGAGCAACTAAACAGTTTGTGTTTTGACACAAACTAAACGATTGCCTAAAATGAGTTCGATATTTTGTGTAACATATTATTATATGTTTTCTATAAGCAACCAAACAGTTGTGCAACTAAAAATTGAATGTGCTCGCCTAGCCTTAAGGTCCAAAATGAATCAAATATTTTCAAACGTTCATCATAAGAAAATTTGGTGAAACAATTATGACTGCAACAAACGTCGCAAGCGGATGTCATTTGAATATTGCTTACCACCTTGACCCATCCGTGTTTGTATATTTTCTTTCCACAAAAATGGTTTTCGATTTTTTTTACTCGATCTAGGGCTTCTCTTGGTGTAAGGCATGTAGTTTGTTTAGATGAAACGGAACCTTCTGCTGGTACTACATTTTCCAATGAAGGTACTGAAATGACTTCTTCAGATAAAGAAGCTATATTAGAATTCTGAATCATAGAATTCTGAAATATCAGATCCTGGATGAGCTGGATTTATCATACTGTAAGCGACAAATATTGTATTCAAAAACTTTCTAAGGATAAAAGGGTTTCTCAAAATACCTTAAAAGCGTTTGAAGATTACGTTCCAACTTTTCGCTTACATCACTTTGTGCTTACAGCTTCCAATGTTATATCAATATTAATTTTGTGTGGTACATTACAGTGCAGTGATATTGAACAAAAATGCGGTTTTTCGTCCGCATAACTTTTTTAATAGGATTTTGTTCAATAACATACAAAACTAAATGGATTAGATATGGATATTGAACAACAAAGAAATACATGGTAGTTTTTTTTTTTTAAGTTAATATAAAATTGTTCAATTTCATATAAAAACAAAAAGCATTGGTTGATTGAATAAAAAAGACACTCAAAATATTTAATAAAGTGGTTTATTGAACAAAATAGTTCTTCATAACTTAAAAACTAAAAGAGATAGAAAAAAATGGAGTACGCCATTCGAAAGAGCATGTTCGATTTATAAAAACTGCATTTCTAACTCAATTTCGCCAAAAATGGTCTTTTGAACAAGACCATGCGACGATATGATAAGTCGAATGGAACAGAAGACTTTGAGGAAAACATTTGTGTGGGCTGTGGCGAGGATTATACACGAACCACTAAGCCAGACGAGTGGAATTAGTGCATTCACTTTAGGTGCCATGAATCACGCCCCGCATTTATTAACACATGTAACAAATGTGGCGAAAAAAAAAAAACTTAAAAAAAAAAGTAGAGTACCATTTCATCTTGCAGCAGGTGCCATATCACCCTCCACTTTTTTATGGTTTTTTGTTTTTAATGTTTTTTATTTTTACACAAAAAAAAATATGAAAATGACTGAGAACTCTCCCTACGTTCCTACTTTTGTTTATAAAATAGTATGTAAATAAAGTTATTTTGATTTAAAATAATTTTTTTTTATTTTTCAAGTTATAAAGAAAAACAAAAATGGTTGTCATATCCCCCAACTTTAGCCTAAATAAAATTTAAACAAATTAATAAAAAAACAACAATCTTCAGAAAAACAGAAACCGCAACTTGTAGAATCAATGTTTGAGGTGTCACTGATATGTTTACTTTGTGTGCCCTATATCCAAACACATTCCTTTTGGAAATCGATTCATGTCGAGAGAGTTCGGTGCTATGCGGTGGTTATGAGATTTGTATTCTTGCCATTTCACTCTTAAAAGAGCCATAATATTTTATCAAATTTATTCTTTTAATACATTTCTCAAAATCAGACTCTTTTGCATAAGCACCTCACCATCTTTCAAGGTCACTCTTATTCGCAAATAATATTAGGTATACCTATAATTGCCCCTCCAATTATAAGGTTGTCCATCAGACTCACCATCTTATATTTCTGATAACACTCCTCAAAATCATTTTAGGGTATCTATTCATTTATTTTGCAAAGATTATAATGTGTATTAATATTGTCCAAGTTCAACTAATGAATTCTTAGTTGACAAGAAATGTTACTTCAAAACAAGTATTGGGGATTAAGCTTATTTATAGAATTTGAATACCAATAAATTATTTCTTCGAACAGATTTTATTATTTTATTATTTCTTCGATGAATTTTAAAACGTTTGACATTATACTTTGGAAAAATATGAATATTACTCATCAAATTAGTATAGCAGTGAAATAATTTTATTTGGAAAAAAAAAAATAAAATCAATGACGAACATATACATACATATGTATGTATGTATGTACATCGATTCAACTCAGGGTACTTACCCTTTTAAAAGAAATTTCATCATTCATGCGTGTGTTCTAACGCAGCTAGGCAGCTTATGCGAATAACTGGCTGAACACAATGGAGATGGAACTTTAACTGGATTTGTTTTGCCGCAATAGCTGTCAAAATGTTGAAAACACAAATTTAATGTTATGAACTGTTGTGCTATATTGTTTAGTTCAGTTTATTAAAATTACAGACTTAACGAAATAATACAAGATTTATATAAATTATTTATTTAAAAAATATGAACTTAAATTATTTTTAAAATTATCTCTACACAATAATAAAAGTTAAAATCAAAATTAAATGATATAGAGCTTATTTCTTACAACAACGATTTATAGGCTCGTTTAAGGCATAATTAGTTCTTAGATTAATTTCGATTTCTAACCAAACGACTTGGAGCATAAAATTATTAAAATGAAGCAAAAACAAACAATTAATGTGATAAGATATATGTAATAATAATTTAAGACATCTTGCGACGGTTCTCAAGAGTATGCTAGCCAATAAGCTGCCATCTAATATTGTAATGAGGTATGTTATCTATGTTCCAACCAAGTTTATGTATAACAAATCGAGTAAACTTCCTTTGAAACTTCTCGATTCTTAATGAATATAAATGGTGGGCCAAATACAAGTTTCGTTTTAAAAATGCATTAAAAAGAACAAAATTAAAATGTTGACCATGTATTATGGCCCTATTAGTAAGAGCAAACACTCGATTTAATGAAGGAACACAATACTGCCTCGGCTGGCTTCGCAGTAGCGCAATCTGTCACTCCAAAATTTCCAAGATCTTACAGATGGTTTAGGGCTGTAGATCAATGATTGCTTGGATGATATTGACCTTAAGGACTTGAATCGCTTACGGGTTGTTGGTATAACATCGGTGCTTCACGGTTACCCACAAAAAAACAAAGTTCAAAGGGGTCAAATCGCAGCTCCAAGGCGGCCAATTGACATCACTAAGACGGCTGACAACACGATTTGCAAATTTGGTGCGCAAAAGATCGATTGTAGCATGGGTTGTGTGGCAGAGGTCGTCCAAATCCATGTGTTACAATCCGCACCTGGACAATAAAATGCAAGTTTTCCGAGCACCATAAGCGGCAATTTTAAGATGAAAATGAGCCTCGTCACAAAAGATGATTTTTCGCTCAAAATCGTTGTCCAATTCAAGCTGCCACAAGGCCCAAATAACGAGGCGGATGGTAGTGGTGAGTAAATTAGACGATGGCGAGTTGATGTTCGTGAATTGAGTCTCCACCGTATGACGACGGGGACTATGGGTGTTGCCAAATAGCACACCTCACGAACTTTTTGCACAATCTTGCGTGCAGCAGGCGCGGTGGGTGCTTCATTTCGGGCCTACAGCACTCACTTTGGAAAAAACTATTTAATATTTCCCAACGTGCGTTCTTCAAGCTGACTGACTTTCTGTCAAGATTTCGAGTGGGAAGCAGCTGTCAGTTTCAAAATAACTTATGATTTAAAAAGAAACCACTAGATGGCCCTCCCTCTATTATTATTAAACGGATTCCACACAACACTACAGTAATCAAGAACTGATCTGACATATGGGGCATTTCACGTGAAGCGGACAACGAAAAAAGTGGTCGGTCATGAAATTTCTTGATATTTGGTATACGTACACTTCATTCGATTCTAAACATACATACATCTAAAAGGATTTTGAATTTTGACGCTTGTAGCTGCAGTTATGGACTTGCAAAGTTATGGAAAGCTGTATGTTAAGGCTCGGTCAAACAGAACGTGTTTTCAACGCCGCGTTAAGATTTTTTAACGCGACTGTAAGATTATTTTGACGCGACGTTGCAACCGCCGCGTTAGAGGACGTCAGACAGAGAGCTGTTAAGCAATGAACAAACAAAACAATCATTCCTTAACAAAAATAATGTCAAGCAGCTCAGAAGAGGAATTATTGCTTCTATTTGCTATATTACGAAATTTGAGTACATGCCAATTAACAAAAAAAGAGAAGAAAATGGCGAATATCACCGCCTGTAAGCTAGAAGAGCTAGAGTAAAACATCTCGAAGGCCAACAAAGACCTACCAATGCGGAATTTATGATAAGAGACGAATTTCTCTCATATTTCAATAATGATATTTAAATATGTATATAACACAATGTTCTTATACGATTTATCACCCATATCGTATAGACAAGGGTAATTTCTCACCAATTCAATTAATTTTTCTATCTTGAAAAAATTTAAAATTTCTTTGACTGCCGCAGCGTTAGAAATAATCTGTAATTTCACACAACGTCGCGTTTCACCGCCGCGTTGCAACGCCATGGTGAATTTAACGCGGCGTCAAAAACGCGTTCAATGTGACATGGGACATGTATTGCAATGTAATACAACGCTTCGTTTGAACGCGGCGGTGAAACGCGGCGTAAAAACGCGTTCTGTTTGACCGAGCCTTTAGGGTTCTGAAAAAAAAAGATTATAAATTAAATTAAGGGATAGACAAATTATTTTAACTGTGGAATATATGACAAATTAAATGTTCTTATCAATTATGAAATCAAAACCGGAAATAGATTATTTCTTTGCATTAAAAACCGGAAGTGAACAGTTTAAACCAGATTTTAAGAAACTTCGACACTTTTGATTTTTTTTTTTTTTAGTATCAAAATTAAGCTTATACGATTTAGAAACTACATGCCAAGTTTCAGAGTGGGATCTCCATACGTTTAGAAAATACATAGTTTTTAGTGCGACCCTCTCGCGCAAAGAAAAACATTTTTTGTATAGAAAACCGGAAGCACGCAATTCATTTCAAATTTTGAGTAGGTTAAACCATTTTATTATTATTGCATGTAAAATATATGTATGTAAAATATATTTACAACGTACCAAGTTTGAAGATGAGGTCTCGAATTGTTAAAAAGTTGCATATTTCTAGATGCTGACGCTGCAAAGTGTGATCAGGCGAAAAGCCTTACTCTGTCCTTTTCCCACTTTCTTCCTGTGCGAAGACACGCTTTCTATTGTCATTAGAGAGAGTAACTTAAATGCTAGAAAAAGATCGATACAATTTGATATCACGTGACGCCATTTTCTTTTGCCTTTTTTTACTGTTTAATTTGAGTTATTGTTCTTAATGAAAACAACGTTCGCGCTAAGACTTTTTCTGTAAAAAGATTTCATTTAATCATGAATAAGTACGGTGACCGTTGCTACAATCCTTTTAAATTAGCTTTTCATAAAAAGGTTAAAAGTTTAAGAAAAATTTCTTACAGTCTCTTACAAAAGTGGGGTATTAGTGAAAGTGTTTACGCGTGTGATTCTTGTCGAAAACGACTTTTATTTGAATTGCCATCGCGTTTATTTCAAAAAGATGTTGTGCAATCAAGCCAAACATCAAGTGAATCTCCGAAAAATAGTCAAGATGATCCCTTTATCCCGAAAACTAGTCCATTGCATAAAAATAAAACAACTCAGACAGACAAAGACATTGACAGTCATGAAATTTTGAATCAACTGAAAGATAAATTTAATGATCCCAGTACCTCTAATTCATTTAAAACAATGATTTTAACAGCTGCACCAAAATCTTGGACTGAAAACAGACTTGCAGAAGAATTTGGAACATCAAGACGGCAAGCAAAAAAAGCCAAAGATTTTGTCAACACCTAATCCACGTGATGGACAAAAAGTATCAGCTGAAACTTTAAATTTGGTAAGGAGTTTTTATTTAAGAGAAGATGTGAGTAGAGTTATGCCAGGAAAAAAAGACTTTGGCGCAAAATTTTAAACATTTAAAACCTACTCTAAATCAATTTTAGAATGGGAGTCGACTCTAAATATTGAGTATAAAACGAGAACCGACTTTTTGTTAATTTTAAAGGACATAAACTATACTTTAACGTTAAAGAGCTCGTCTTACTTTAACAGCAGCAAATAGCTAGTTTATCTTTTAAAAGTATACTTTATCCATATTGACAATGGTCATTTCATACCAAAGCAAATCGAAGAAAAAATGTTTACTGATGTTTTATTCAATTTTTTAAAGATGTTTTTTGTAAATAGACTGAATAACTGAATATTATAAATTCTAAATAATCGTACGAAAGTGCTCTACGATGAACAAATCTGTATGTATGCACGCGCGCGGCCGCCGCACAGTGTGGGAATTTTTGAATTTAGCGGAATAAAATTAATAACGCTTGCATTTTAAATTTTTTTGTAGTTTTTTTTCTGTTTAGTTCATTGAAAATGTCTATACAATCAAATGTAACTTACATTTTGGTCATATTTTATTTAAGTTTTTGTAAAATAAGTTTTGAAGTGACAGGTTGTTTACACCAAAAAGTACTTTTTTTTTTGAAAATCATAATTTACAAAAAAATCGTTTGAGGAATGATGTATTGCTAATTATTATTACAAATATGAATAAAATAAAGAAAAAAGTTAATTATTACCAGATTTTACTAGTTTTTTTTTGCAAACCGATATGTCAATGCCGTTGTTTATGAACTAAAGAAACTCCATTCTTAAAAATGGCATTAAAACGTACAAGAAATTCTATTTCAAAGGAAGTTTTAAATTAGTTTTATTTCTAGACAATCAATGTTTTTTTTATATTGGTAAGTGTTGTATCACGAAATTTTTCTGGCATACATCATCAAGGATACCAAAAATTAAAAGAACCGAAAACTTCCTGTCGAAAAAATACAGTTTCACTGGAATAGACAATTTTTATTTACCAATTCTGTAATTCTTTTAAAATAAAAAGCAAATTTAAAACAATTTTATTTAATTGTTTTTTATATGTTTTGTTTTTATTGTGAACAATTTTACCTTTACTATAATTTTAACTACATTCAACAATTCAACATATGTATATACATATAACACATTTTATTTACATTTTAGATTAGTTTGCAATATCCAAAATTTCAAGAACCTCAGGCTCTAAGTTACTTCGTTTTCTTCTAGGAATACACCTTAGGCTTGCTAGATATGAATTTGATGTATGCAGCCTATGAAATCAAATTTTATGTAAAATACGCATAAAAAGCACTTTTGCTCTTCAAATAAAAAATTCGTTTTTTTTTATTTTTAAATTAATTTATTTTTGTTACTATTATTGGAACATCCTTTATCCGATATTATAGTTTTATTTTTATTAATTGATAGTTTCCGTTTTTTATTTTTTAAATAACTTAGTTGTTTTTTTTTTCTTACTGTTAACTTTGAATTTGAACACCCTGTATTTTTGTTGTAACTATCAAATTTACAAAATTATTTTTTTTTGGAACACCCCGTGAAATAAAAAAAGTTTTTTTTAGTTTATAACATTCTTCTTCTAACCAAATCCCAAAAAGTTTTTCGATTTTGACGGTATGCCATCATTTTTTTGCTGGATAGTCATTTAGAAACATTGAAAAAAAATATATCACAACATAATTGGGGTGTCAAATTTTAGTGATTCTTGATAGATAATAAATCAAGCTTTGCAGTGAATATTGTTACGAGGCGCAATAACGCGGAATAACTAAAGTTTTGCTCTAATAAAGATACAAACATAGAAAAAAACACATTTTTTTAACTTCAATCACCAAAACAAAAATGTGAAACACCCTGTGAAATAAAAAATTACTTACATTCTTATACCTTGATATTTAGGAAATATAAAAAAAATAAAACTTTTATTAAAACACACACCAAACGCACGAAAAAAAATTAAGAGCAAAGTAATCTCTTCCAGCAAATATACAGAATAAAAATCGCCAACTGCAACTTCAATGCAATTTTTTTTTTGTTTACATGATCCCCACCCAACAGTGCTTTTGTTATCACTGTGTACAATCTTTTAGCTTTAAGAAAAACCGGTTTTGGCATCAATCGAGACTAGTCATTTTTCGAATTAAATTCCGCTAAATTCGCGAATTCCCACACTGTGCGCCGCCGCCGGCCGAGACAAGTACAGCTAAATGAATCTGCACCTTGCAACAACAAATTGAGTTTTTATGTTGTGAATTTGCGATTTATACTTTATTTCCATCTAAAATAATGTAAATAACTTATAAACAATCAAAATCTGTACCGAGGTAGTATTTAAAATGTACTTTTTTCGGCGAAAAATTATTTGGTTTAAAGTTGTCTGTTCTTTTTACTTTTTTTTGTGTTTTTGTAGTTGTGTGAGTTATGTATCTGTCAAATTAAGGGTTGTTCAACGCAAATTCGCTTAGGTTCTGTTGTAAAACCCACATCAGTTAGAAGAGTTGTCTAACGTGTTTAAAATTATGCAAAAGTTAGACCAAGTCTCCAAGCTAAACGACTGCGTTAAGTAGAGCCGGTTTAATTCCTTAAACGAGAACTGTTTAAAATTTTGCGCCTTTGTGTCTGTTAAACAAGATGATGGCACAAGAAGTCAGCTACAAAAACACCTACTTTTGTGCAATATTACTGAGCTGTATCAGCAGTTTAAAACTGAATATTCCGATATAAAATTGGGCCTAACGAAGTTTTTCACTTTGAGGCCCAAACAGTGTATTTTAGCTGGCGACTCTGGTACACATGTCGTTTGTGTTTGTACATATCATCAAAATGTCAAACTAATGCTGAACGGAGGAAATTTAGCTTCTCTCACAGCTGGAACAAGTATTCCTATTTCTAGCTATAAGGACTGCTTAGAAAAAATGATGTGTTCTAATCCAACATCAAATTGTTATTTAATGAACGAAAAATCATCCCCAAATGAACGTTGTGATTCTTGTCCTGGCTTAGAAGTAATTCGGGAAAATTTAAAATGTATTTTTGACGACAATCAAGTAACAAGCGTCCAGTTTGAGACATGGGTCGGTACAGATCGTTTTACGATTGCTACCCAAGTTCTCCCAAGTGATGATTTTGTCGATAGCCTTTGCAAAGCCTTAGACATTTTAAGACCACACGCTTACATTGCTGAACAACAAGCGAGTTATTTTAAAACATTAAAAGAATCCATTAAAGAAGAAGAAATTATTGTTCAGTGTGATTTTGCTGAAAATTATAGCTTCGTGGTTCAAGATGCTGCACAATCTTTCCACTGGAATAATAACCAAGCTACTCTTCTTACATCTGTGTTTTACTATAAAGACGGTAGTGATATTAAACATGGAAGCATTGTGATAATTTCTAATGATTTGAAACACGATACTGCTTCGTTCTTTGCTTTCCAAAAATTACTTCACCAGCATCTCCTCCGTAAAGTCATACCCGTCTCAAAAATAACTTACATTACTGACGGAGCACCACAACACTTTAAAAACAAATTTAACTTTGTAAACCTTTTTAAGTATAAGGATGATTTTAAGGTCGATGCCGAATTTCACTTCCATGCCACTTCTCATGGAAAGGGCCCATGTGATGGTCTTGGTGGAAACCTCAAGCGCTTAGCTGCACGTACAAGCTTACAATTGTCTTCTGACAGAGCAATTACATCGGCTTTAAAATTATATGAATGGGCAAAATCATCTTTACCTCAGACTTCAGTTTACTATTGCCCCAAGGACAATATTATACAAGAAAGAAATTTTCTGCAACCGCGGTTTGATTCTGCTGTCACGATTCCAGGAACTAAAAAGTTTCATGCATTCATTCCAACGACCAATGGCCTTATAGTTAAAAGAACAAGCAAAGCAATCGATAGCAAATTTATTAAAATGAATAAATAATTCCGAGTATAAGTTAAATAGTTAATGAAATTAGTTGATTTTTTTTGCATGGATTTTTTTCTGCATGCTGCTTCAACGTGGATTATGCCTACTGGGGAAACCACATAAAAAAAACGCGCTAAGTACTTTACCTCAGCGGTGGTGTGGAAAAAAGTACATTTAAACAAAAAAAAAGTTGTATTGCTTTTAGTTAGATTGAATTAGGCTTTTCGCATGGCCCACGTTGCAGCGTATATACAACTTTTAAACAATTTGAGACCTCATCTTCAAACTTGGTACGTTGTAAATATATTTTACATACATATATTTTACATGCAATAATAATAAAATGGTTTAACCTACTCAAAATTTGAAATGAATTGCGTGCTTCCGGTTTTCTATACAAAAAATGTTTTTCTTTGCGCGAGAGGGTCGCACTAAAAACTATGTATTTTCTAAACGTATGGAGATCCCACTCTGAAACTTGGCATGTAGTTTCTAAATCGTATAAGCTTAATTTTGATACTAAAAAAAAAAAATCAAAAGTGTCGAAATTTCTTAAAATCTGGTTTAAACTGTTCACTTCCGGTTTTTAATGCAAAGAAATAATCTATTTCCGGTTTTGATTTCATAATTGATAAGAACATTTAATTTGTCATATATTCCACAGTTAAAATAATTTGTCTATAATTTATAATCTTTTTTTTTCAGAACCCTAACATACAGCTTTCCATAACTTTGCAAGTACATAACTGCAGCTACAAGCGTCAAAATTCAAAATCCTTTTAGATGTATGTTTAGAATCGAATGAAGTGTACGTATACCAAATATCAAGAAATTTCATGACCGATCACTTTTTTCGTTGTCCGCTTCACGTGAAATGCCCCATATGCAACATACAGATGATAAATCTTTGGGTTGACCTTAGGTATAAACATATACATAGTATCAAGCTCCCATTACAGTAAACTGACGGTCGGCTGTATTTAATTGCTTCCATAACGTTTTGATAAGGTAATGTTTCAAGTTGAAGAATTGTTAGTCGCCATGAGTCACTGATCGGTAGCGCAGCGCGCGTTTGCGGTGGAGCAATATTTGAAGTGCGGTGAATCATTGGTACGTGCATTGTACTTATTTTAATATTCGACGACTATGTGATGAGCCGAGCACGCCATTTTAGCGAGCGGAGTAATTGGCCCTTATTTTTTAACCAAGGTGAGACAGTCACTGCTCCGGTGTATTGTCGTATGATTGACATTTCTGTTACCGGAATTCCACCTGTATTCAGGGTACAACAACCGAACAGAATTTCAACAAGACGGTGCCACTTCGCACACAGCTACGGTGTCGATGGAAAGGCTAAGGACAGTTTTTCCGAATAAACTGATCTGCAAGTGAGGAGATATTCCATGGCCGCTTCGGTCGCCAGACTTCACACCTTGCGATTTTTTTTTATGGGGATACCTCAAATCAAAGGTTTACAATAACAATCCGCGGACAATTCAGGCCCTATAGGAAAATATTTGCCATGAAATTCAAAGCATTACTGCAGCGCCAGCGCTTCGCCGTCGCGTAATCGCAAATGTAAAGGTCCAACTGCAAAAGTGCATTGAAAAAACGGCCATCATTTGGATGATATCGTTTTTTAAAAATAAAATCTGCATTGTTACTCTGCATTTAATTGAAATAAAAATAAATAAAAACGATGCAATTTTTTTTTATATTGAATTTTAAAGTTAAAAACATTCCGCTGGACACCCTTTACTTGGCTCGGCATCATCGGGGGTGTCTGATATCATATTATAGAGCCCCTGTTGTTTCCTGAAGTAATTATCCGAGTTGGCCTCCCGTTTAAATTGGGTTATTAGGTTTATTCATATAATTCGCATTGCCAGTTTGGACGGAACCTGGCTCCATTTTTATTCGAGGTCTTGGGCCTGTTGGCTTAGATGTTGGATATTGCCTATTTTGGAAGCACGGCTTAAAAGACGAATATGACCTTAGACCGAATCCGTTTCTATTATTGTCAAACCTACCCTGATTTCTTGGAGATAAAGCAGTTCCATTTTTCATTTTTAAATTGACGGTGCACGGCGAAGGATATTATATTTGAGGCTGGTAGCGGTAGGTGCAAGGAATTATTTCTAAAGTTCAAGTTCTACATTTCGAGCCATAGGAAATAGGCTTCAGGAAGTGTTTTTGGCTTTTGGATTATTAGAAGCCTTGAGAGATTCCCATTCAAACTCCGTATGAAAACTTCTAGTGCTCGATTCCAGTATATGCTTCTACCAAGGCATTCATAGTCTTGGTAGAATAAATTTCTGCTCTGATCTGATTTATCTGATGTTCAACGGTTCTGATATCTCTTATCTGCGTAATGCAGTGAGAGGATCTTTTTTAATTCCGTCAACTCGTTGTCAAATATATTATATGAAACGAGGGGGGAATCGGCATCACCCCTAATTTTGTGTCTAATATGCTGAAATTTAAGTTTGTGTTTAAACGAGTGTCGTATTGCGGTTGAAGCTGATAAGCAACATTATTACGTACATACATGGCGAGACCATGGTGAGAGAAAAATATTGGCACTAAGCTATAACCCATGTAAGTAGTCTAAATTCCGAATGATCAGAATTTTTACCCAGCTGGATTTTACTAAGTGCTAGAAAATTTTTCTGAGCTCCCGAATGTTGCTGCGATCGACCCTAAGCTCACTCGCCATTACGAAAAAACAGAAGAAAAAAAAAAACAAGTCAGATAATTATTATGCTGATTTCAGGTTTGGGTTCCCAAAAAACATCACAATAATTTACTATTATTGTTATGCCTTAATAGCAAATTATTGAAATTTGGCCACCAAACGATGAGAGTCGACTGTGAAGGGCCACAACGACTACCGTAAAATGGGTCCAACTTTATCACTAACGAACACTCATTTTGATAATAAAGTGGCCGTGGCACGATGGATGTGTGCTCGCCTGTGAACCTCATGATCACAGGTTCGATCCCTGCCGTCGTCTATGTCGTTTTAATTCCATTAAAAAAACTTTCTAAAATTGTCATCAATGGATTGCTGGTTTACTCATTACATGTTGTTAAACTGGTATGCCCAACAAGGATGAACACGAATAAAATAATGTGAATTATAAGCGACATAGAAATAAGACACGGCATTCTCCGCTTTAGTTCAGCCGCCATCCCTGGAGATAAAATATCTGAGACAACAACCTTCAGTCTCAGAACATCGTGCCACACATCTTTCCTATCCTTCTTTCTCTTCCGTAACTTCACGCCCGCGCTGTGTTGAAACATTTAAAGGGTAATCATAATCCCTTGAGCGCGGTAAATTATAAAAAAAAAAAAAATTTGGACGTGCTTTTCAATCGAATAACTTGCAATGGTGAGTTAACATCAGTAACTGAATAATCAACACCTAAAATCCTCAATAGCTGCCACCAAAACAACATAGCCGCCTCAGGCTGGCAAAATCTATCTAGATGTAAAAGGAAAATTTCAATATAAATTACGAGTATATAATGCATTCAAAAAAACACAATAAAATAAATTGCATAGTTTGTAAAATGTCAATGGCATGTACATATATCTATTGCATCCTTTCTTATGCCTTAGTATGTTTTCAGTATGTTACTGTTACTCTAAGCATTTTCCTTAATATTTATTAAAATTGCGGATTCATGTAGAACTTCAGATATTTGAATAGGCAAATGTATGTATGTCAATATACGAATGTCTCACTTATTCCGAAAGGTCCACCCCCAGGCAATGACAGAATATTTGTTTTTATAATCAATAAATGCCATTTACATTTAAGATATAGTTTAGCTTAGAGCGCCCGCATAGGGCCAGTAAGTTAGTTTTAAGTTATTGGATAATTAGGCTAGTTTTTATGAATTTTTGTCTAGCTTTAAGTAGTTTTAAGATAAATGAAAAATAAAAATGAAAAAAAAAAAAACAGAATATTTGTGCAATAACACCTAAGTTTCGGCAGGAACTTGTCAATCACTGCTTGTTTGTTGCACAACAAATTAATCTGCCTCAGGTAGCTTTTCAAGTTCTGCAGATTCAACTACTGCTGCAGGAGAAGGAGTTACATTTGTAACCTTCAATGCCTAATTGTGGACAAGCGGCTGCTGGTGAGAGAACACACAATAGAAATGACACTCTGAAGTTAAGTTTGCTTTAATGGTTCGTTCTTCTGGAGCATGTGCAAGGTTAGAGTGAATTTTCAAGGATATTTTTGAGTGGAATTCAAGCAATGTTATTCGAAGGTAGAAAAAAGTCGAAAAATAACTGTAGTAGCATTCCTGTCAATCAAAGATACGTCCATATAGAAGAACATTGTGTACCAGATGCAATTTTGGAGATATCGGGGCGATTGTTAGTATGTAACTATCTACATAAAGGGGCTCTGGGATCATGGCTCTCCATATATTATATATTCGTAAAAAAACTATGCCATCTAATTGTTCTGTAATTAGTGAAATATGGTTTTGGAAATTGGTCAACCATAGAAAATTTGTAATCAAGGCTTAAGCTTTTGCAAGGTCACGTGTGATTTTGACACCCCATTTGTGGGATACTGGCAAAAATTATATACCATACGAAAGATCACTGGATCCTTATAAGAGGTCAACTATTTTCAGTAATTGGTTACCCATAGGTCATTAAGAAAAAAATTATGCCAGGTCAGCTGGTTTCAATGTTCAGTGAAATGAACTTATTACAGATGAAGATGAAACCGCTCGGGTTGGTTCTTCTTCAACACAAAAAAGACTGACAATATGCCAAGAAAGGTCCTCACCAATCCGATTACCACTAGGTCAGTTACAAAGTGTTAAAGGTCACAAGAGAAAGGTTTAATTTAACACCTAATTAAAAAATCGGAAGTGTCCCAAATTTAACCCTTTTCGTCGAAAAGGCCCAGCGCTAGATGCGTTTTTTGATGTGGTATTTCCTATTCCACTGAATTTAAGAAACAAAATTTACTGCGGCATATCAAGTAATGGTTCCAAATCATCGTTGATGTACATAAATTAAAAATGTACTTGTCAAATGTACAATTGTACATTATAATAAAACAAATTAATTTATTTATCATTGGAAAAATTATATAATTAATAGATAAAAGTTTCTTTGGGGGATATTAAAGTTAATACGAGACTAAAGATCCAAGGAGTCTATTTTTCATTTATTAATTTTACAGTTAAAACAATAGTAAGAAAGTCTGCTCTCAAGACTATACATATTGATTAGTTTAAGTCTATTGTGATTTGTGATAAGGAGGGAGATCATAGGAATCATCCCACCATAAAAAATCTTAGGAACGTTTTGGCACCTGTTCTAGTCTGGCCTTATGAATTGAAGCTTGCCGTTAAATGACTTACAAAGGACAAACATAACGCTTAAATGTGGTAATGGTACACCGTTAAACAAATAATTAAGAGAAGTTACGAGAATCCTCCTCGTTTATCTTTTAGTCTTACATTTATCGACGTTAAGAGACAAATAGTTACGAAAACACCATTCAAAAAACGAATTAATTCTTCACAATCATGAGTTTTGAAAGTTATTGAATCGTCTACATAAATGGGATACTTTGAGTGCTTCAACACAGATGATAACTCATTTATGAATAAAATAAACCTTAAAGAGCCTAAGTGGCTGCCCTGTGGCATTCAATAGAAAACCTCTCAATCTAAATTGTGTTGCATTTTGCGTTATGATCTTCACTTAGATCCATACAATTTCAAATTAACTTAGGAACCAAAGCCTCTTGATAATTTAAAGCGCTAAAACTTCCCCGTTAAGCTCTCATAAATATTTAAGGAAAGTAATACATTTCATTGTTATGGCTTACTTAAAAAAAAAGTCTACTTATTGTTATTTTAAGACCCAAATGAATGAAGGCACGCACTATGGACACATTTACTGATACCAAACAAAATACTTCAAGTTAAATTTTTGCGTCCAAGCTTACGTGATAAATATAAATTTAGAAATAAATGTTTTACTTGCTAACTTCCGTCGTTCGTTAAAATCTAATTTTTTAATCCATCTCATGAATCATAAATCGAAATCCATTAAAAAATCGACTCCCTAAATTTATTGTCGCCTCTTAGAGTAGTATTTTGTTCTCTTCCGAAAAAGCTAATAAGCTAATTAATACCAAATTATGGCAACTTCACGTCACGTCAATCGGAGATAGTACGTATTTTTATTTTGCTGTTTTTTTTTTTTAAATCGGTATTTGTTCATTATTAAATACTTTGAGTAGTTTTATAGTGAAGATTCAATGTTTTTTGAGTGAACTGATTATTAAATTACCTATGATACATTTCACCAGAGATCACGAAGTTATTGAACTGTTATGCAGTCAAACCAAACTAACTAACGTACATCAAACATACATACACATGTATTAGATAGGGTAAACTGCCCAATTGTTGGCACCCCCCCAATGATTGGCACTTACAGTTTAAATTACTCGTATTAATAACATTTAAAAGTTTTCTAATAAAATCTTTTTAAAAATATTAGCCTTAGTCTATTTCTGATGATTTGGCATCATTTCTTTTGGCATCTGAAGTTAGTAGCAATTAAAAAAACGCTGTTAAAAATTTATAATCAAGTTCGCGCCAAATTTAATGTGAAACTTGTGAAAACCGTAAGGAAAGTGGTGACATTGTAGTGTAATTTAATAATAAATTTAAGAGGAAAACCATTGTCAAGTGCAGTTATTATAAAAAACTTAACTATAACAAAGAGGTTAGTTCTTTTTATTTTAATATTTTATTAAAAATATAGTTTTTATAAGGGGTGTCAACTATAGGAATGTAAATCCATCAAATTTCCATTTATTGGCACATGCCAATCATTGGATGAGGTGCCAATCACTGGGTTGATTGGCACTATACCAATCTTTGGATGCCATGCCAATCATTAGAAAAAGTGCCAATCATTGGCTATTGGCACTGTGCCAATCATTGGTAAATGAATAAGTTATAGATTTTCATAATTTTGTATCAATTTTAACTTTAACTTTTTTATCAATCAATAAAAATCTTATCTAATCTCGGCCTCAAT
The DNA here is from genome assembly GCA_911387755.1 of Chrysotoxum bicinctum. Lineage (NCBI taxonomy): Eukaryota > Metazoa > Arthropoda > Insecta > Diptera > Syrphidae > Chrysotoxum > Chrysotoxum bicinctum. The sequence goes on along the minus strand of OU426988.1, from coordinate 47,247,556 downwards.
TTAAACATAATGTAACTTAAAAGACTTAAATATAATTATAAAAATAAATTACCTTTTATTTATTAAATTATATAATTGAGTTATACTATTTGTTTATTTTGTTTTTATTGGTTTTAATAAACTTTAAAAATTAAACAAAATCAATGTGCCAATCATTGGTTTGTTCAGTGCCAATGATTGGAAAATGGTGCCAATCATTGGTAAAAGGACATTGTTTTACTTTTTATTAATTATTTATTAATTTTAACAAAAAATAATGTATTTAATGTTTTTCACTAAACAAAAATATAATTAAAAATAGAAAAAAATTAAAAAAAACTGTCGTTTCTTAATTCCCATAAGTTATATAAGCCGAATAAGTGGTGAGTAACCTTAAGGTGCCAATGATTGGTCGGTTTACCCTACATGATACACTTCTGTGAATTTGAAGAATAGTCAGTGGGGATTTATTTATTAGTCACATCCTCCAATTGATATATATTTTTATTTTATTTTCTGGAATTTCCAATGTTTATTACTTGTTTTTATATTTGTCATTTACAGGCGCGTCGCGGTCGTAAGAACAAATTTGGAACAAAAAACGCCCCAACAAATTTATTTAATTAATTTTATTACGTTTAATGAACAAAAAATATTATCAGATACATACATACATAATATGTATATACAGGGTGTCCGGTAATTCGTGTGCCATACTTTGGCATGTGATTCTTGGTCATATTCCAAGAAAAAAACTGTTCTACAGTAAAGACTGATTTTCAATTTTGACATCATTTTTTGACGATTTAAAAAAAGGCTTACTTTGGTGTACCCTGACCCATGTTAAGGTCAATTTCTCTGTCAGTACTAATGAAAGGGCCCTTTTTACGTTAGACTTTTTTTTAGAAGAAATACTATCCTTTAAAACTACGTTTAAATTGAGCTGATATGTTTTTAGGGTTACCAGATATTCAATTTTAAATGTTGTTCAATTTTTCTTGCCCGAGCAAAATTTTGAGTTTGAGGTCAATTTTTTTCAAAAATTGCGTGATAAACATAAAGTTTTCTTATTTTTACCTGATGAACAAAACAATAATATTTATATGAAGGTTTTTATAATACAAACTCTATATACTACTGAAATAAATCAGCCAAGTAGAAGACTTAGCACTATTATTGGACTTGTTGAATTATTGATTCAAATTAGCTTTTTTGGCCTTTAGTCCACAAAAATTGGCGTTTCGTCCGGGTGAACTCACATGGACTCATCAGTTGACTTGTGAGGACCTTGTCAATACGCAATTTTTGTTAAGTTCAGTTCATCTTACATGAATTTTTTGACAAAAATCCAATGTGAACTATATCCAACAAAGATTAGGATTGTAATCATTAATGTTGGAATTTTGTTTGCCCGTGGCCCGGCATTGAATATTTATATGAAGGTTTTTATAATACAAACTCTATATACTACTGAAATAAATCAGCCAAGTAGAAGACTTAGCACTATTATTGGACTTGTTGAATTATTGATTCAAATTAGCTTTTTTGGCCTTTAGTCCACAAAAATTGGCGTTTCGTCCGGGTGAACTCACATGGACTCATCAGTTGACTTGTGAGGACCTTGTCAATACGCAATTTTTGTTAAGTTCAGTTCATCTTACATGAATTTTTTGACAAAAATCCAATGTGAACTATATCCAACAAAGATTAGGATTGTAATCATTAATGTTGGAATTTTGTTTGCCCGTGGCCCGGCATTGAATATTTATATGAAGGTTTTTATAATACAAACTCTATATACTACTGAAATAAATCAGCCAAGTAGAAGACTTAGCACTATTATTGGACTTGTTGAATTATTGATTCAAATTAGCTTTTTTGGCCTTTAGTCACACGACCCAAAAACTTTATCGACAATATGCTTCGATGAAGTAGTTCGTGGTGTGTGTTAGGGGTATATATTGATTTAATTTAAAATTTACTTCTTTAGTAAATTGTATTGTTTTATGTACACACAAAACAGGTTAGGTTTTATTAATTTTCTTTTCTAAATAAAGTCAAGATTTAAGACATCAAATTGCCAGCAAAGTCAATTATGCACCTCGATGATTTTGAACCAAAAGGTAGTTACGGGTAATAAGGCCTATCGGCTTATAAGGCCTAAGTTTCAAAAAACGAAGTAATGATAGTAGTAGGCACTAGCGGCGAGTCTACTATGTAGCTAACAGTGATAAATGACCCATCAAACTTGCCGATACTGGTTCGCTCGCTAATCGTTATCAGTGTTGTGAAATTTATTATGAGAGGTGATTGTGCGATCCAAATAATAAATAATTATCATATAGAATCGTAAGTAGTTTTTCTAAAATTACACTATTGTTTATAAATTTGAGCTTATGTTTTCCGTTATTTATTGTTTTTTTTTATTTTTTATATTTCAAAAATGTAGATATTATAATATCAATAGTGATTTTTTTAATTTTCCTATAGAAATAGTGTATGGGGTTATTAAGGCCTACCAAATTTGACGGCAGGCCTTATTTTATGCTCCTTAGCCACAACAATTAGAAGAAAAGTGATTAATTACAGAGAAACTCCAGTCAAAAAAGAGGCTGGGTGCGACCCACACTGATAACTTCCCATTTGTTAAAAAAAAACTATTAATTCAATATTTGTTAACATTTTACCAATTGTAGAAAATTATACTATGTATAAAATAAACTAAATTTGAGTCAATATCACTACTAGTTCTCGAGAAATTTGAGTCGAAAAACAATTTTTACCAATTTTCAATAGAATTGTATATGTTTTTTTATTTTTTGTAAAAAAAACTGTAAACTGATTTTTTTTTGAAATTTTTACCAGTTGTCAAACACATTATTTTTCGTAAAATAAAATTATTTTGAGTTTCAAATTGTTTTCCGTTCTTAGAATATCTGGGTTATGAAATTTTTTTTTTCAGTTTTTTTTATTTAAAAAAATAACGGTATGTTCATTTTTTTCCAAATTCATACCAAATCTGTATGACCTTATAATGAGTACATTAAATTTTATTTGAAACCAATAGCATTATTTGTTCGTGAGATATTTAAAGCTAACCAAAAGTTTTATTTTTTTTTAAACCGTTATAGTAAGAAAACTACTAACTGAATTTTAATAAACGCCCTTTCAGCCTCTTTCGGAGCTATTATCTATTAAACAAAACTTATTTGAAGTCGATATCTTTACTCGTTCTTGAGATATCTACGACAAAAAATGGTACCAGAACGTACGGACGTACGAACGTACGGACGTACGAACGTACGAACGTACGAACGTACAAGCGTACGAACGTACAAACGTACGAACGTACGAACTTACAAACGTACGAGCGTACGAACGTACGAACGTACGAACGTACGAAGGTACAAACGTACGAACGTACGAACGTACGAACGTACGAACGTACGAACTTACGTGCACACACACACACAGACCTTGAAACGTCGAGAAATGTCAAAAATTCCAATTTGACAAATCGGACCGATTACAATAACTCCCTATGGGAAGTTAAAAAGATCTGTTTGACAAAGTTAAGAATGCAATAAAAGATACCGCAAAAAAATTTCATTAAAATCCGTTATGCCGATAGTGAGAAATTCAAAATTCAAATTTTAAAAATCGTTCTATGGTAGGTAGAGTCAGTAATATCTTGTTTTCAATTTTTTTTATTAAATTATAGATCTTAAAAATTAATCAAAAGAAAACAAAATTTAAGCAAAATTCTCGGAATCGTTTTCGAGAAAAATACGATTTTCGAAAACCATTTTTTAACATTTGTATGGTGGGTACAGTTATTTTTGGATAAAATAATTTTTTTTCTCATATCTTGTAGACTATATCAAAAAACTTTTATTTATCAAGTTTTTAGAAAATCGACCATGGGGTTTTCGAAATATTGAGTTTTCAAAAAAAAATTTTGAAATTTTTCTTAAAAATCCAAAAAAATATTTTTGAAAAATTTTAATTCACAATAATATTCAAACTTTTGAGGACCTTAAGCAGAAAAAAAAATTATCAAAATCCGTCTTACCGTTTTTGAGAAAATCAAAAACATAAAAATGGGTCCTAAGGGGGATAACAAAAATACTATTTTTTGGAAAATTTTTTTCAACCATTAACTAGGTTTAAGTAAACTAAATTATTTGAATTTTTTTTTTTTTAAATCTTAGGGACAGTTTTTGAGAAAAAATTTTTTATAAAATTTCAAAAAAAAATCGTATGGCAGGTACCGTTATTTTTGGTTTTACAAATCAAATAAAAAACATCCGGGGGTAAAAAATTTAAACCCATATCTACCAAGTTTGAAGAAAATCGGCCGAGCCGTTTAGCTGTAATCGAACAAACAGGCAGACAGACAGACAGGCAGACAGACAGAATTGCGAGACCCACTTTTTTGGTCTTCGCTATCATGATCATCGTAATGTCAACTTTGATCAAAATCTCAAGTTCGATTTTTTTTACGAATGCATAACTTGCCTTATAGTACCTATAAGTCGCAAGTAAAAAATTATGTTTGGACTATACCAACAATGCGGTCTACATTTTGGTAAAAGAAATGTTGTTATTAAAAGTATCTGTCGTAGAATCAGATTTTTTTATTATTTTCAACTTTCTTATTTCCAACTCTTCCGATTTCGATCAAAATCAAAATCAGAGCGTTTTTGATTTTGAAATAATATTGTATACAAAAAATGTTTTCCTTAAATGTATATTATTAACTTCCCATAGGGAGCTATTGTAATCGGTCTGATTTGTCAAATTGAAATTTTTGACATTTCTCGACGTTTCAAGGTCCCTAGAGGCTATATCAATCATTTTTAGAGAGATGTCTGTGTGTGTGTGTGTACGTTCGTACGTCCGTACGTTCTGGTACCATTTTTCGTCGTCGAAATCTCAAGAACGAGTAAAGATATCGACTTCAAATAAATTTTGTTTAATAGATAATAACTTCGAAAGAGGCTGAAAGGGCGTTTATTAAAATTCAGTGAGTAGTTTTTTCACTATAACGGTTTAAAAAAAAAAAGTAAAAATTTTGGTTAGTTTCAAATATCTCACGAAAAAATAATGCTATTGATTTCAAATAAAATTAAATATACTCATTATAAAGTCATACAGATTTGGTATGAATTTGGAAAAAAACTGAACATACCGTTATTTTTTTAAATAAAAAAAAACTGAAAAAAAAAATTCATAACCCAGATATTCTAAGAACGGAAAACAATTTGAAACCCAAAATAATTTTATTTTACGAAAAATAATGTGTTTGACAACTGGTGAAAATTTCAAAAAAAATCAGTTTACAGTTTTTTTTACAAAAAATAAAAAACTATATAAAATTCTATTGAAAATTGGTAAAAATTGTTTTTCGACTCAAATTTCTCGAGAACTAGTAACGATATTGACTTCTAATTTAGTTTATTTTATACATAGTATAATTTTGTACAATTGGTAAAATTTTGACAAATATTGAATTAATAGTTTTTTTATTAAACAAATGGGAAGTTATCATTGTGGGTCGCACCCAGCCTCTTTTTAAATACTTAAAATTGTCAATACATTTCTTTTAATTTTAAAGAAATTTCGTATATAAGAAATAAATTTATTCATAAAAAACACACAAGCAAAGATTCGTGTATAACTGTATACATCAATGTGGTGAGTTTCTTTGCTTTTTGAAATTACTCACTTGTGTATTTGTATTGTGTGCACCTTCTTTTTTTATGGTAATTTATGGAGTTGCACATACTCCTTAGAGTGAAATAGAGAAAACGAAGTAGATTTGTTTTTTTTTTGTAAAATTGAAGCAGTCTTAAACACAGATTTAATGATGAAGGTGCGAAGAAGGAAGTAGATTTTAAAATATTTTGAAAAAAAAGAAGTAGATCTACTTCAATTGAAGTAAAGTGGTACCACTGATTAGGACGCGTTCCCGAAATGACTGGTCGCGTTCGGGTACGTATCCAAAGGTATCCGGATTTGTTGGTGTTGTTGTAATCCCATAGGAAAAAACAACTGATTAACGAAACAGCTGATGTCAAGCAGAAATCTAAAGCTATCCAAAAATTTTTGGTATACTTAACTATCCAAGGGGAATTTTGAAGAACAGCTGACATTTCAGCTGATTTATTTTCTTTTGTGTCGAGTACAGGGTTGGCCGAACTATAACTTTTTAACATTTGTTGCGTCTAGTACTAATTTACTAATTGAGAAAAGTAAAGTTTGTTGCATTAAAGATCTCATTCGGATCCTACTGCAAAGCTTTTATTCTTTGAACTTCAGATTGTTTCTTGATATAGGAGGTATTAAACTCAAATTCTTTTAGGATTTTCATAAAAATATGAAATGATCTTAACTCTTAAACATGACTTGTTATGGGATTATATGGACATATTATTTAGATCTGAGTTTTCAGAAAAGGATTCTTTTAAGACTTTAAGCTTATACAATCTTATTGCAAGAAGAGAAAATAGTTTTGCTATAAGATTTAAGTAGTTTTAAGCAGCAAAAAGTTATTGGGCTGAAGGTGGATTTACTACACAATTAAAATAGAAAATGATCGTACTGGAGCTCTCTTCGACAAGTGTGCTGCGCTCCTTAAAAATAAACAGTTTCAATATGATTACCAGTTCTTGGTTTTTATTATTTTTAAAAAGTTTTTTTGGTAATATTTATATGTATGTACGTACCTCGAAACGACAGCGTCTGCTCACCAAATGCGAACAAGCACTAAAATCTCAAAAAAAGAAACCTCGTTGGCGTGAGATGATTTGTGGTTAAAAAATCTGCCCTTTTCAATTTACCTTTCTTCATTGCAGGATTAAATTATCAAAAATTTGAACTAAAAACTTAATAGAGACATTAGTCGTTTTTTATTGGGAATTGTATAGGCAGCGCAGTAAAATTTTACACAGTAAACAACAACAAAGGAACAGTGCGTATAAACTAGGCAGAAATAAGAGTGCACATAATAGTGCTGATAAAGTTTTGGAGCATCTGGATTACAGTGACACTCAAATTGGTTGCAAAAGTTTTATTTTTCGTGAGGTTGGCAGGTTTTGATTATTCGAGAATGTGTTCGGTGATATTTGTTCATTTTGGGGCCAGTTATAGCTCATCAGAAAAATTGAAACAATCAAAATCTAAAACATTTTTCTGATGGCCGGTTATAGCTACCAATAATTTTACGTCAGAAAACAAACTATTTTTTGCTGTCATATCATCAGAAAAATTTTTCTGATGCATTCGGAACAAAAAAAAATCGGAACACAAAAGAAAAACGAAATGGAATATATTTTAAGTTTTGGTAATCAGCTGTTCAGAAAAATTAAATTCCATCAGAAAAAATATTTAAATCCATTTTCTGAGTAAATTTAGCAACAAAATGTGGTAATTCTTTTTGTAAAAATTAGTCCAAGCAAGTATTCGTCTAATTGTATTAAAATTTTACTCAAAATCGAGTCGTAATATGGTCAAATTTGGAAGACAAAATTTTTTCTGATAGACTTTTCTGATGAGCTATAACTGCCCCCTTTATGGTAAATTTTCACAAGAGCAAAATTATGTGGTTTGAAATATTAATTTACGATTAGACGGTAAACGTTAATAGTCAATGTTCAAAAGTTTGCCTCTTAATGCGTGTGCATGTTCCCTATCTGTCACGTGAGAGCATGAAAATCATCGAAGGATGGCTGCGATGCCAAACGATTAAAAAGGATATGAAAATGATTTTTTTCTGACACCGAGCCCTTAATTTGACTTTTTGTACATACATGCCATTGAGATTTTATTTTATTAATAATTTTGCCACTTGCTTGACAACAAATTTTTCAGTGATGTTAATTCAGGATAAACCACATCAAAACGTATACTTTTCCAACGCATCCCTTAGCTTATTCAAAAGTGGATTGTTTATTCGTAGGTATATATTTCATTTTTGGTTTTCGTTTCCTTTTACTTTGTTCACTTAGTGAGTCTGAAATATTTATTAAATTAAGATGATTTGTTAAAAGAAACTCAGAAATTATGTACATATAGCCCTTTTCTGTTTTGGATCTTTATTCATTTCAATTTGTATTATTTTTGTAAGAAATTACATATTTATTTTGCTTCTTTTCCAAATCAGCTGATTTTGACACGGGTATAAATGCAAAGCATACCAACTTTAAAATTTAAAGTAAACGTGTATATGCAGTCAAAAAAGCATTTTATTCGGACTTCCATTGCTGCACTATGTATACATTACCAATAAAATACGCCTATTGTCAGTTGTATATATTTATAAGGGCTATACCATATTATATTCTTAAATATTTAATGAATTATTATAATAAAAAAAAATTCATAGGATTTGTAATCCAGTATACATATGTACATATGTATAATATTAATTGTTTGTTTTGCAGATTAGCAAATGGTCTCTTGCTGCAACTAAATCGTCGCAACATACCTTGTACAATAAATTCAGCATTAAAAAATATCTTTAAATCATGTGTTCATAATCCAAATCCTTTGATTATGCCAAAGAAAATTGTTTGTCTGCAAAAATAAACTTCCCATCTATCATGTATCATTCCTACAATTCCTCATCTTTATGGTAAATGAAACATTTTCAGTTTTTGTACAAACCTTCATAAGATCATAAATGTGCAAAATTGTTTGGTTTTCATTATTTTATTTTTTTTATGAATTAACTACGTATGTAGCAGACGTAACAAATTGTAGTAAATTAGGCATGTAGTTGAATCGGCCAACCCTGGACGATTCACGTCTTTTTTTAAGTTTGACAGTAAATGGTACTGATTTAGATTTAAATCAATAATAAAAAAAAAACAAGCTTCAAATTTTTAATTTTATTTTACAATTTAAATCGTTTTCAAAATTCAAGCAAAGGGCTAGTTACTATGAACAAGATCTTAACTCCGCGGTGGTTGCTATCAAAAGAGATCGAAAATTAGTTCTTACTAATTTAGGCAAACAAAAATGCCGTTGCCATTGCCATCATCCCACCACATAGCACAAGTGCAAAAACAAAAACCATATACCTAGGTATATTTGCTATGCAGCGGGATTCACTCTTTTATATACAAGAAGCTGTAAGAACTGAGAGTGAATTCCGCTAACATAGCATTGTAATTAAACATTAATATTACGTACATATGTATGTGCATATGCGGTGGGAGATAACGAAACAAAAAAATAGAAAGATTATAAATTTTGCTCATAGTAAAAAAAACCAATAAGGAAAAACTGCATAGGGCAAATTATACAATGTTTGCTTTAAAATAAAAATGTTACGTTAAATTAAAATTTAAATTAATTCATTTCTTAACACGCCGCCACCCCTGAAGGGCACTTCAGGAAACTGGTAGTAAGGCCAGTTTAGTAATAGGTCTCCGAAACGTCCCGCTCTTGGTGCGAAGAGTTACCACACGAATATGTCCATCATTACCAGGGTGAAGTTCTTCGATACGACCTAACGCCCATTGAGAAGGGGGTAAGTTAGGTTCCTTCAAGACTACGAGGTCGTTCACTTTGAAGTCTCGGTTAATTTGGCTCCACTTAGGTCTTTGCTGAAGCGAAGTTATGTAATCAGACTGCCATCTACCCCAAAAGCTTTGCAGCATATTTTGGACCAACTCCCAACGTCCAAGTCGATTTATAGGAACCTCCAAATAATTAGGATCCGGTATGGCGGTATAAGGGCGACCTATAACGAAATGAGAAGGGGTTAGCGGGTTCAAATCGGTATCGGAGATAGCACATAGCGGTCGAGAATTCAAAAGGGCCTCGATTTGGGCCAGCAGAGTGCTCATCTCCTCAAATGTGAGAATGTTGTCTCCAATAATACGACGAAGGTGCTGCTTAACACATTTAACACCCGCTTCCCACAATCCTCCAAAGTGAGGGGCATGGGGTGGAATGAACTCCCATCTGATATTTTCTGCTGCCAATGCGGTGGAAACTAGCTCGTTATGTTTGGAGGATTGCACTAATTCATAAACCTCTGAAAGTTTTCGGGCAGCTCCTTGAAAGTTAGTGCCATTATCTGAGTGAATGACATTACACTTTCCTCTTCTAGCAATAAATCTTCGCAGTGCAGCAATGAAAGCCTCGGTTGTTAGGTCGCTAACTACTTCTAGGTGCAGGGCCTTAGTCGCCATGCAAACAAATAGAGAGAAATACCCCTTTATTTGCTTGGCTTTTCGGAGTTTAGATGCTTGAAGCGTAAAAGGACCTGCATAGTCACATCCAGTTTCGGCGAAGGCAAATGATGGCGAAAGACGAGATAAAGGTAGACTTCCCATCAGTTGGGAAGAAGTCGCTGAACGCAAGCGAAAACAAGGAATACAAGAGTGTACCACTTTACGAATCATGTTTCTGGCTCCAACTATCCAGAACTCTTGGCGAACCAACGAAAACAGCTCGGACACACCAGCATGAAGAAACTTTATGTGAGCATCTGAAAGTATAAGCTTTGAAACAGTGTGATTTTTAGGTAATATGATTGGGTGTTTTATGCTGAAAGAGACATGTGGAGCCTTTGAAATCCGTCCCCCAACTCGCAACAACCCTACTTCATCGACAAAAGGAGAGAGCGATGCTAGCTTAGACTGTGGTGAGACCTGATTCTGCGCTTCAAGCTGGCGAATTTCTTCACTGAACTCCCTTTGACAACATCGAAGACAAGCCTCTTTGGAAGCGCGAAGTTCAGAAAATTTTAAGAAACCTGATTGACGCTTCTCGGCTGGATCATGTCGGGAATTCTGAATAAACCGCAAAACGAAGGCGATAACGCGAATTAGTTTTCCCCATGAAGACACCTTAGTGATGAGCTCATCGAAGAAATGGGTTTCTAGATTCGATAGTGCTACCAATGCTGTAGCACGGCGTTTCCTTTCCTCTGGGGCATTTTCCATGTCATCGACGACGACACGAGCTGGCCATAGCTTAGGTTCAAACAAAATCCAGGCTGGACCATTCCACCATAATCCAAACTCTAGCAACTTGCTTGGCTCCAGACCTCTCGAAGCACTATCCGCTGGATTTTCCTCAGAACGAACGTGATTCCATACCGATCGAGGCAAATTGTCCAATATTTCAGCTGTACGATTAGCTACAAAGGTATTCCATTTACGTGGAAGAGAAGAAAGCCAAGCCAGAACAATGGTAGAATCCGTAAATGCGTAGATTTGTCCAGGTGCTGCATCCAACGATGAACATATTAACTTTATTATGCGACTTAAAAGGAGAGCTCCACATAGCTCAAGACGAGGGATTGAAACCTGCTTAACAGGAGCAACGCGTGTTTTTGCAGCTACCAGATGCACTTGGACGACTCCAGTTTCAGAAATACTGCGCGCATAAACCACCGCTGAATAAGCCTTCTCAGAAGCGTCAGAAAAACCTATTAGGTCAAAGTTTTTAGCATTCAAAGTATATCTACGAGGAATCCTAAGTTTGCTAAAATGCTTCAAATCGTCTCGGTAAGATATCCACCTGTTGGCAATCTCGGTTGGTAATGGGTCATCCCAGTCTATCCTATTCTTATCCAACCAAATCTCTTGGAACAACATCTTAAAGAGAATAGTGGAGGGTGCTAAGAATCCCATGGGATCAAAAACCTTTGAAACCTCAGATAGCAAATTTCTCTTTGTGGGCTTTGACGATTCTTCCAACACTATTTTGAATGAGAAAATGTCTTGGTATGGATTCCATACGATTCCCAGCACCTTTTTCCATTCGAAATCAGGGTCCAGTGAAACAATTTCATCTTCCTCAGTAGTACTTCGAATCATCCAACAATTCGACACCCACTTGCTTAGTTCTAAACCACCGCACGAGAGAATTCCTACTAGCTGATCCCTCAACTCCAAAACTTCAGCCAATGAATCCGAACCAGCAGCAAAATCATCAACATACGAATTGTGCAGAATAGCATATGACGCCTTAGGAAACTGATCACCATAGTCTTTAGCTAGTTGCCTTAAGACTCTAATAGCCAAAAAAGGTGCTGGACCTGTACCATAGGTGACCGTGTTAAGACGATAATGAGCAATGGGGTCGGTGGCAGATTCTCTCCAAACGATGCGTTGAAAATCACGATCCTTAGGGCTAACCCAAATTTGGCGGAACATTTTTACTATATCCGCGCAGAAAACATAACGATACAATCTAAATTGCATGTATACGTTGAGCAAATTTCTCTGAAGAGGAGGGCCTATATGAAGAGCTTCATTCAAACTAAGTCCTGCCGAATCTCTGTGTGAACCATTGAAAACAACCCTCATCTTATTGGTGACGACAGCATGGTGGGGCAGATAAAACGTTTTTCCCCACATAGGCTCAACTTCATTATCTGGTATACGACTCATGTGGCCCAGTTCTTCATACATCTTCATAAACTTGCAATACTCAAACCGCAGGTTTTCATTACGATTAAACCGTCGTTCTAAACTAAATAGTCTCGATATGGCACCAGAAACGGTATTCTTAAATCTCACTTCCCTCTGACGAAAAGGTAGTTCAACAATAAATTTGTTATCTGGAGCACGAGAAAAGGTTTCTTCAAAATGCTTATCAGCCAAATCTTCATTTCCAACGACTGGGGGATGAGACGCAATCTCTTCTAATTCCCAAAACGATTTCATGAGAACCTCTACCTCTACACCCACATGCAGCGAAATGACATAATTTTTTGGTATATTTCCAGCAATAACCCAACCGAACACGGTGTTGTGGGCAATGATTTTTCCATTACTATCCGATCGATGGCCATCCCTTAAACTCCTCCACACTTGATCTGAGCCGAGCAATATATCAATGGGCCCAGGGGTATTGAATCCAGGATCCGCTAGTTGCAAATCCGTAAAAGCGAGAGGACTTCCAATATTGAAGACGGTTGGTGGCGTTGTGGACGTAATGGTTTTCAACACAAAGGCCTGAACATAAATGGGGCAAGAATCCAAACGAGAAGATACATGCAGAGATACGAGACCTTGCGTAACCCCAGCATTAACTGCAGAAATTCCAGAAATAGGCAAGCGAGAATGATAACGAGAAAGCCCTAGCATCCTTACAGCACGATCAGTTACGAATGAGACCTGCGAACCCGTATCTAGAAGTGCACGCAAGTGATGAAATTTTCCGGTAGCGTCTGACACCCTAACAACAGCAGTAGGTAAAATAACGAAAGATGAATTAGCGAACCTAGTGTGATTGCTAACAATTGGCTGTGGCGAAGGAAATTCAGGCGAGACCTCGTTTTGAGGTGTATTTTCGGTTTTATAGTTAACATCCCTAGCAGCATTGAGATGTACCAACGAATGGTGACGCGAAGAACAATGAACGCACCTGCTCTTTTGTTGACAACGCGACGACGAGTGTTGTGTTCCTAGGCAGTTATAACAAAGTCTTTGGTCTTTTACGAAGCGGCGGCGTTCTTCGACGGATAAAGCGATAAACTCGGAACATTTATAAAGGGGGTGGTCAGTTTTGCATTTCGGGCATATTATTTTGGCAACAGCTAAGCTTTTAACCTTTCCCACAAGTTTCGACGAACGTGAATCAGCTTTATTAACTTTAAGCTTAGATTCACTTGTTTCTAACGCACAACACCTTGTCTCTAAAAATTCAATCAATTGGTCAATAGTGGCTGCTTCTGAATTTGTATTATTCAAAGCCCAAGCCTGACGCGTATCACTGTCCGTTTTGCTAATCAAAAGAAAAGTTAACCATGGATCTCTGCTCTCAGAACCCAACGCAGCTAGTCCTCGTATCACTTCATCAGCACTGTCTATTAATTTTCGCAACTGGTTATGATCTGAGTTTGTAACAGACGGCATGTTCAAAAACATTTCAATAAACTGATTTATTATATATAATGGCCTATCGTACCTCCGTTCGAGTTTTTCCCATGCCTGCAAGTAATTTGCATCTGATATATAGATACCGTTCAACAAATTAGCCGGGTCATCGCGCAAGAACGATTTAAGGTAACGAAATTTTTGCGCACCAGATAAATTTTTTCTACAGTCTATGCTACCTAGGAACATGTCGCGAAAACACGGCCACTCCCGATAATCACCAGCGAATGGTGTAATTTTAAATGCAGGTAGTTCGATTTCACGTGAGAGATCTCGAATATTCGAAACGGACGAACAACCATTATCAATTACATCCTTTCCATTTACGAACCCACGACTATTTTGATCCACCTTCTCTGGATCCTCAGAAATATTACGGTCCACGTTTTCAGAAATTAAGGAAAAGCGACGAGAAACCCTATCAGCTAAAGCACCACGCTCAGGAACTTTTCCTCTAAGAAAGCTTAAAAGCAAGGATTTTGCCGTAATGAACTTCGACTCAAACGTTTCAAATTCAACCTCAGGATCTATGTATCCTTCTTCTGCATGATGTTGATGAAGGTCGAATTGATTTGCAGTAAAGTCCTTCCAAGCGTCCTCTAAACGTTCTAACCGTACTTCAACTGCCTCGATTAATGTACCCTCAGGAATCGATAGAGAAAAGCTATGCACCCGTTCAATACACACTTTTATGTGACCACGTGATTCTAGTAATACGTCCATGTCTCAAGAGTCTCAAACAAACAAAGCGAAACCGACAGAAAAACCACCTTCCAATCAACAGCAAAATTCAGCAAGCAGGAACCAACAACGTATATTTACCTATCCTCAGTGCAGAGGATTTAAATGCGTGTGTATGGACTGTATCCAAATCCGATAGCAACCACCCAATTAACGAGCAAAAAAATCAATAAAAACGACTTAAAATCCGACAAAGAAGGACCAATTTGATTTAGATTTAAATCAATAATAAAAAAAAAACAAGCTTCAAATTTTTAATTTTATTTTACAATTTAAATCGTTTTCAAAATTCAAGCAAAGGGCTAGTTACTATGAACAAGATCTTAACTCCGCGGTGGTTGCTATCAAAAGAGATCGAAAATTAGTTCTTACTAATTTAGGCAAACAAAAATGCCGTTGCCATTGCCATCATCCCACCACATAGCACAAGTGCAAAAACAAAAACCATATACCTAGGTATATTTGCTATGCAGCGGGATTCACTCTTTTATATACAAGAAGCTGTAAGAACTGAGAGTGAATTCCGCTAACATAGCATTGTAATTAAACATTAATATTACGTACATATGTATGTGCATATGCGGTGGGAGATAACGAAACAAAAAAATAGAAAGATTATAAATTTTGCTCATAGTAAAAAAAACCAATAAGGAAAAACTGCATAGGGCAAATTATACAATGTTTGCTTTAAAATAAAAATGTTACGTTAAATTAAAATTTAAATTAATTCATTTCTTAACAGGTACCTATCCGGTTTTTGTCGTTCGACAAACGTATCGGATACTAAAGTATCTTAGATACCCTATCGGACTACGAGGTGAACGCGACCACTTTCTCTGCATTAGTTACCCCTCACACACGCCACATCGATCAACCTAATCGGCAAAGTACTTCGCTTTTGTATGGGCATTTACCCGCCAATACGCCGACGTAGAAGTACATGCCAAAATCAGCTGTTAAATGGTAGAGTTGTGAAATTTTAAATGAAAATGACCGAAAAATATTTGAATTTTAATGCTCCAGAACCACTTTTTTGTGTTGAACAGAGCTTTATTGAATTGTTGCTTAAGGAGATTGAATTTTACTCTTGCTTTTTCAGGCGATTTCTAAATTTTGACTACTAAAACCGAATAACATCATACAAAACTGTGTCGACGAACTAGTTCGGTCCTTTTTACACGCCATGTCGGCATACTACTTCGATTCAAAGAATTCGCACTGCTATGTCGACACATATTCATTTCACACGACCCAAAAACTTTATCGACAATATGCTTCGATGAAGTAGTTCGTGGTGTGTGTTAGGGGTATATATTGATTTAATTTAAAATTTACTTCTTTAGTAAATTGTATTGTTTTATGTACACACAAAACAGGTTAGGTTTTATTAATTTTCTTTTCTAAATAAAGTCAAGATTTAAGACATCAAATTGCCAGCAACGTCAATTATGCACCTCGATGATTTTGAACCAAAAGGTAGTTACGGGTAATAAGGCCTATCGGCTTATAAGGCCTAAGTTTCAAAAAACGAAGTAATGATAGTAGTAGGCACTAGCGGCGAGTCTACTATGTAGCTAACAGTGATAAATGACCCATCAAACTTGCCGATACTAGTTCGCTCGCTAATCGTTATCAGTGTTGTGAAATTTATTATGAGAGGTGATTGTGCGATCCAAATAATAAATAATTATCATATAGAATCGTAAGTAGTTTTTCTAAAATTACACTATTGTTTATAAATTTGAGCTTATGTTTTCCGTTATTTATTGTTTTTTTTTATTTTTTATATTTCAAAAATGTAGATATTATAATATCAATAGTGATTTTTTTAATTTTCCTATAGAAATAGTGTATGGGGTTATTAAGGCCTACCAAATTTGACGGCAGGCCTTATTTTATGCTCCTTAGCCACAACAATTAGAAGAAAAGTGATTAATTACAGAGAAACTCCAGTCAAAAAAGAGGCTGGGTGCGACCCACACTGATAACTTCCCATTTGTTAAAAAAAAACTATTAATTCAATATTTGTTAACATTTTACCAATTGTAGAAAATTATACTATGTATAAAATAAACTAAATTTGAGTCAATATCACTACTAGTTCTCGAGAAATTTGAGTCGAAAAACAATTTTTACCAATTTTCAATAGAATTGTATATGTTTTTTATTTTTTGTAAAAAAAACTGTAAACTGATTTTTTTTGAAATTTTTACCAGTTGTCAAACACATTATTTTTCGTAAAATAAAATTATTTTGAGTTTCAAATTGTTTTCCGTTCTTAGAATATCTGGGTTATGAAATTTTTTTCCAGTTTTTTTTATTTAAGAAAATAACGGTATGTTAATTTTTTTCCAAATTCATACCAAATCTGTATGACCTTATAATGAGTACATTAAATTTTATTTGAAAGCAATAGCATTATTTTTTCGTGAGATATTTGAAAATAACTAAAATGTTTACTTTTTTTTAAACCGTTATAGTAAGAAAACTACTCACTGAATTTTAATAAACGCCCTTTCAGCCTCTTTCGAAGCTATTATCTATTAAACAAAACTTATTTGGAGTCGATATCTTTACTCGTTCTTGAGATATCGACGACGAAAAATGGTACCAGAACGTACGGACGTACGAACGTACGAACGTACGAACGTACGAACGTACGAACGTACGAACGTACGAACGTACGAACGTACGAACGTACAAACGTTCGAACGTACAAACGTACGAACGTACAAACGTACGAACGTACGAACGTACGTACACACACGCACACAGACCTTGAAACGTCGAGAAATGTCTAAAATTCCAATTTGACAAATCGGGCCGACTATGATAACTCCCTATGGGAAGTTAAAAAGATCTGTTTGACAAAGTTAAGAATGCAATAAAAGATACCGCAACACCCAAAGTTAAAAGTGGTGGTAAAAGAAGACAGGTTAGTTAGTACTGCCACGGCTGTGAGGTAGACAAAATTGCTGATATAAGGCAGTGTTATAAATGCGCCAGGTTGTATCATAAAGAGTGCGTTGGCTTATCAGTGGATGATTAAGACAATTTTGACTGTCCTGATGGCTGTTAGACAAAGAAACAATGTCTTGTTTTTTCAAGCTTTAAGCAATATTAATTTATTTATATTTTTTTTGATCTCAATTTTGATTTTCTATGTAATTTTTAAAACTTGGGCCTTATTACCCGACTATATTTATTGACAAGGTTTCTAAAAATGTTGAATTTTGTTTTTGTTTAAGGCAGAAGTTGCCATGTTTTCTTCTTTTTTTATAGTAATATATCAAATACGTAATTTAACAATAAAATGTGTCCCTTCTGATAAATAGTTTTTGTTAAATTTGAAATCTCCCTTAGCTAGGCCTTATTACGCGCACCTACCTTATACGCTGAAATTTTTATCGTAACGAAAACACGCAAAACAAAATCTTGCGTTGTGAAATCATGCAAAATGAGATCTCGCCGATTTGGTTATTGTTTGCAGAGTTTTAATACTTTAAACGACGAACGACGTTGGGAAGGATGCCGACGGGACGGACGAAGTCGGCCAGACGGTCAAAGAAACTATGACGACGGACGACAGGACTGGCTGCGGGAGTATATTTAGGATTTTGTTTAATTTTTTTGACTCAAGATTCAAGAAGCTGTTTAGTCCGGTCTGGTACCTGGCAGCCCTCTGTACCTAAGCCTAGTAACGGACCGGAAAAGGGAGTAAAGATACTAAGTTCTCTCGAACCGAGCCATCCAGGGCACTGTTGTCCAAGAAAACTATTGACATTTGCGTCTTTCCTGGCGCTGCTGTCTCTTCATATCAAGAAGAGTATGATTTGCGGCATTTCGTTACAGATAATTTTATTTTGCGGTATTTTGTTATGGGAAAACGTAACAGATCGGCCGAAACTTTATAGAATTTCCACAATGAGACGTAAGAATGATTTGAGTATCCAAATTTATTGTTTGTAGATCATAAAGTTTTAGAAATTCGTATTCAGATTTTAGTTTACAAAATTTTCCTCGAATAGATGAATTTGACCTACGCAGTTTTTAGCTAACATAAACCTTTATTAAAACATAAGGATCTTGGAATTCTCTTCCAAATCTTTTTATAAAGCCTAGTGTCTTATTAGCTTTTTTTTACAATGTAATTAAAATGGTCAGTAAAAGATAATTTTGAATCCAAAATGATACCTAGGTCTGAAAAGAAAGACAATTTTTCAAGTTGCGAAGAGTTTAACAAATAGTCATAGTTAAGAACATTAAAATTGCGTGTAAAACTCATTGTTTTACACTTCTCAATATTTAACGTTAAACGGTTTGTACTACACCATTCCCATATTCGATGTAGATCATCTTGTAATAATTCACAAGCCGTTAAGGTATCAACTGTTCGAAATATTTTCACGTCGTCAGCGTATATTAATGTCATTGAATTATTTAAGATAGAGGGGAGGTCTTTTATAAACAGAACAAATAACAACGGACCAAGGTGGCTACCTTGAGGTAGTCCAGAATTAACAATAAATGAATTAGAATAGTCATTTTTGAAGACAACACTATAATGTCTATCGGTAAGATAAGATGAAATCCACTCTATTAATTTGTCATGTAGTCCGATTTGCTCTAATTTACTCAAAAGTACTTTATGGCTTAGTTTGTCAAATGCTTTGTTAAAGTCTGTAAATACACAATCAACTTGTTGTTTTTTCTTGAAAGCGTCATTGTAAAATGTTGTGAATTCGAGTACATTTGTAACAGTAGATTTTCTTTTTACAAATCCATGTTGATTATCACAGAAAACTGAGGAACAATTAAAGGAAAGAACGTCACAAAGAAGAGATTCAAACAATTTTGGGATAACAGACAGCTTAGCTATAGGACGATAGTTACAGATAAAATGTCTGGGACCTTTTTTGTGGGTTGGTTTGAGGAACGCATATTTACATAAGAGGGGGAAACGAGAACATTTAAACGATTGTTTAAACAGAATAAACAAAGGGTATGTCTACGACAAGAGCAATAGTGAGCAAGAGCGTAAGACCATGGCAGGTCATTAGTGCCAATTACGAGCAGGAGTATAAGACTAGTGCTAGAGCGTCGAAAAATAAAGAAAACCTGTGCACAACCGCACGCAACCGAAATCAGAACATCCACAAACCCTTTGTGCAGAGCGCACAACATCTCAACATCATCTACATTTCGGTTCGCAAAATGCAACAACAAAATACATTAGCGGACCCAGAGCAAATCAATAAGAGCAGAGCAACGAAGATGTACATCATCACGCCACCTAAGTAGCGGTGGTTGCGACCGAGAAATACGAATTCTCGTATAGAGCCTGCACACATAAACCAACCCTTTGGTATACAGAGCATGAGATCATCACCACCTGAAGAACGGTAGTTGCGACCGAAAAATACGAATTACTTCGTATGGAATTTAGGATCGCAGCACACAACAACAAAGACACTACCGGACCCAGAACAAGTCTTCATGAGCATTAACAACGAGCACCAAGAGCAACAACAACAACATCGCTGGAGCCAAAGGAATGAAATTCCTTCAACGCAGCTGCAACACAGGGCAACTCATCCTTTCGGTTAGCTGTTGTTGCAAACCGAGAAATAGGATTCTCTAATTGAAGCAGCAGAGTCATCATAGAGCACTCGACCAGAGCGGTCGATTCTGAGAGTCATCATAGAGCACTCGGCCAGAGCGGTCGATTCTTAGAGTCATCATCGAGCACTCGACCAGAGCGGTCGATTCTTAGAGTCATCATCGAGCACTCGACCAGAGCGGTCGATTCTGAGAGTCATCATAGAGCACTCGGCCAGAGCGGTCGATTCTTAGAGTTCGCATCGAGCACTCGACCAGAGCGGTCGATTTTTGGAGCATTTGACCAGAGCGGTAAAAAGTTGTATTCGAGCATTTGTGCAGCGCAAAATAATCTTACAGTCCACTTTTACTTAGAAAATAAAATACATATATTAAAACTTAATCTTTGAGCGTTATTTTCTTTCTCGACCAATTGAGCTTTTCGAACAGGGTATGAGAGTTGTTTTACACATTTTTTTAGCATAAATGATGGCTAGCCATCAGGACCAGGATTTAGGTTTTTGTCAAGTTTTAAAATTTTGTCAAGTATAGTAGGTTCAGAGATTCTTAGGTTTATGTGAGCTAAGTGGGGAAACTGATCAGTATTAGTACTAACTGCTGAGCTATGATTAGTTTGAAAAGAGTCTTCATAGGTACTTTTAAAGAAATTTTTTTTTTTTTTTTTTTTTTTTTCCGTGGGTAGGTGAAGAATCTTCATAGACACTATGAGCCCGGTACTCATAGTAGTGTGAGATTTTTACTCACTAAAAAACACCTCCCTTTTGTTCTTCCGACTACAACTAAGTTACCTTATCAAGTAGTTTTAATTTCATTATATTATAATCACGTTTGGCAGGAAGCTCCCCACTGAGAGGACCTGCGGATACCACATTTGAAAGCGGATAATCCTTATGGCGCTAGGTCGAACGGTCTCGTTCTTTGAAGTCGGCGCACAAGGTTTGTCTCATCAATTGTTTGTCGAATAATTCTATTGCTATGATTATTTAAGTGAG